>VMDO01019667.1:0-39173 GCA_007922755.1 Pedetes capensis
AGTCAGGAGAGAACAATCCCTGGAGAAGGACATCATGTTTGGAAGAGTGGCAGGTCAACGCAAAAGAGGAAAACCCTCCACCAGATGGATTGACACAGTGTCTGCAACAATGGGCTTAAACATAAATAAGATGGTTTGCCTGGCACAGAATCGGCAAGTGTTTCGATCTGCTGTACATAGGGTCGCTATGAGTCGGACTAGACTCGACGGCACCTAACAACAACAACAACAAGTGTTAAAAAGTAAGAAGTCAGAGAGTACAGTTAGCAGAAAGTTCAATGGTCTGAGGGGAAATTTTTCAATACCTTCTAAACTAGTACAGACTGAGAAAGATAAAGACAAGCAGCCTTGAAGATGCTTCTTCAATGCTGGAGATATTCTGAAAGACTCATCGTTAAGAGGGCACTTGTTCCCATGACCAGGAATACTTACATTTTCCTAGTTATATCCTTCAGTGCAAGACACTAGCTAAAACACCAGGAGGCTGACATAATACAGACTAGAAGTGTCCCTTGCCTGAGAGTAGCAATGCCTCACATAATCCAGCCAGACCCCAGGATCCATGAAATCTAAGCAAGTACTCCAAACTTCACTACTGTATGAAAATCAATCTCAAAGACTGAAAACTCAAAGAAAAGTCATCTACATCAATCTCAATTTGAGGAATTAGAAAATGACTATTTTCAAACAACCAGGTAACCTTTTTCTAAAAGAGAACTCTTCTTCCTATTTTATACAAAGTACCTAGAGAACCCCAAACGAGTTGCAGACTAGCATTATGACACATCTTTTCCAGGAAGACAATGTGATCCCTAGGAAACAAAGAATGATTTTTTTTCCCTAGGCCAGTGAATGTTGCATTCACTTTGACTTTATTCTGGAAAATTACATGTTTGTTCATGATTTTTTTATCAATAGAATTAAGGACTTTACCCTTTTTTCCAATTATAATTTATATAATTTTCAAAGTGGTAAAACTAAAAAATTAAAAGTTATAGGAAAAAATGAATGAATAGGCTTTTGCCAGTTATAAAACTCCTAGCCCATATTCTATAATTCTGTTTTGATATCACAAAAGGTAACTGATGCTGATCAATCCTGGAACCAAAGGTGTTTGTTTTAAGTCTTTATCTTACAGGAATGCACCCCTGAAGATACAGAGCACAACAAAAGAATGAAAAACAGCAGGACTAGAACATTCTCATACCAAGGCTTCTTTGTAGAAGCATCAAGACAGAGAGGCAGAAGGGAGGGGCAGCAGACACGCAAAATAAGACCTTCGCAAAAGGCATGTCTATGTGGCTGCTGGGGTCCCAGAAGACTATGACAAGGACTGTGGGATACACAGGGAAAGGAGATTAAGCAGAGAAGGGTATGGTAGGATGCAAAGGTTGCAAGACCCAGAGCAATGGCTGAGGCACAGTTTTGGTTTCTTTTATTAGCTTAAGGAAAATGTGAAGAAATGCTTTAACAGGGAAACTACGAAAAGTAAGGAACTAAGAACGTGTGAGATACAAAATAATTCATAGGACAAGGTTTCTGCTAAGCAGTGGCAGAGCCAAGAGGTATGGGAGGAAGTAGAGGGGAGAGGGATGGAACTCATTGCCCAAAATACAAGCCAGACTTAAAAGAGAAAAAAGCAAGCAAGCCAGACTGCTCTGCTCTCCAAGTAGGGGCAGGCCCCAGGAGCACCCCTTTCCTTCTAAATAGCAGGAGGATGCCAAAAATGAGGGTAAATGCAGGGAGATTTGTATTTGGGGGTAAATTAAAAGGTCTATCCTTCCCGGAGGAAGAACAGTAGATTGTTTGCTATTTGCTACAAACTATGCAGAATCCTGGGCTAACTAGGATTTTTGAATGGGTCTTCTGCATTTCTGTACATCTCATAAGCAAAGGATTGACCGCCCTTTGTTCCGAACAATATTTAGAAGAGTGTCTGTATAGTAAACTGTCTTGAAAGAGAGTTTCTCTTCCTAGGGCAAATGCTTGTAGTCTGTGATAAAAGATTCACTCTGCGAGAAAAACCCTTAACCTCAGGGTTCCTCCCTATAATGCAACCCACTGCCTGTGCAAGTCCCATCTGATTCTCTTCTATCACTGTGTAGGAATTAGGGCTTAGGGAACAAGGGTGAGCAGCCTTCAGGAACCTAAACAATAAGAAAAGGAACATTCTCCTCCAAACAATGAAGCTTTAGTTCTGAGAGTGGGTGCAATAGTTTGGATCTTGCATGTCCCCCAAAGGCCCAGTGTTAAAAGTTTAGCCCTCAGTTTGGCACTATTGGGAGGTAGTGGAACCTTTAGGAGGTAAGGTCTAGTGGAAAGAAGTTAGGTCATGAAAGGAATATTGGGAGCCCAGCCCCCATCCTCCCTCAGGTGTCTGTCAGCTCGTGCCATGGGGGCTTGTGTGTTGCGGTGATGTTGAAAGCTATACCAACGGTATTTCATATATTACCAGGGCCACCCATGGGACAGAGGTTTCAGCTGAGATTTCAGATTAAAACAGACTAGGGAGAACGACCTGGCAGCTCACTCCTGAAATAATTAACCATAGCACAGAAGCACTGTCCGATATAATGCCAGAAAATGAGTTCCCCGCTGGAAGGCATTCAATAAATGACCAGGGAAGAGTTGCCTCCTGAAAGTACAGTCTACCTTAATGATGGTACTTTCTACTGACAGTAGACTCCATCTTAAAGCTCCTGAGACTTCCTTTTGCTGATGTGGCATGATTCAAAATGAGAAGAAATACAGTGTCTGCAACAATGTGCTCAAACATAGAAAGATCGTGTGCCTAGTGTTTCATGCTGTTGTACATAGGGTTGCTATGAGTTGGAGCCAACATGACATCACCTAACTACTACAACAACAAGCCCCTTCTCGTCTCTCTTTTGCTTCCCTGTCCCTTTCTGTCTCATTCACTTCCTAACCACGATGAGGCAGACAGGCTTCTTCTGCCATGTGCTCACACCATGACATATTGTGTTTATCACAGGCCCAACGTGATGGGGCAAGCAACTCCAAGCTGAAAACTCTGAAACCATGAGCCAAAATAAACCCTTCCTCCTTATAAGGTGGTTTATCTCAGGTGTTTTGTCACAGTAATGGAAAGTTAACAGTCGTTTTCTCCACTCTGTACTCTCAATATCTGTGCAGAACAGATACAAAAGCATGGAGCAAAGTAACTAAAATCTCAGGTATCTATATACGTTCAAAACTCCATCAATGCTAAGGTTTTTGCTTTTCAACAAACATATTTGATAGAATATACCCAAGACAAAATAGATAACCTGTTGTTGTTGTTAGGTGCTGTCAAGTCAGTATCCCACTCATAGTGACCCTCAGAGGGTTTTCAATGGCTGACTGTTTCGGGATTGCCTTGGGAGTGGATTGCCAAGTCTGTCTCCCATTTTTGTGGTGCTGGGAATTGAACTCGGGACCTCAGAGACTGCAGCGCAGTGCTCTACCAACTGAGCTAACCTGAATGTTCCTATAACCACTAAGGAAATTTAATTCATGTTTAACACTTTCTGAAGAAAAAAGTCTCTAGGCCCTGTTATTTCACTGGAGAATTCTATCAAACATTTTAAAAAGAAGTAAAACAATTCTATTTACTCACATCCAGGATAAAAAATGAACATTCCCAATTCACTTCATAAAGCCAGCAATATCCTAATACCAAAGACAGTATACAAAAAGAAAACTAGGGGGCCAGATGAAGATGGCAGATTGATAGCACCCTCTATGAGATACAGGGAGTTGAGAGAGTTAAAGTAATGAAATGTAGAGTTATTTTATGCAGACAAAAACAGAAAAAAGAGAATGGAGAGGAGTTGAGATGACAGCCTCAGTTGCAGATAACAACAGACCTGCAGATGGACGGACCGAGCAGAATATGCAATAAACACATGGCTTTCAGCATCTCTACTAGGAAAGAAAGTCTCCACTCAAAAAGGTAATCTAGTGTCCCAAGCACTACAGAGCAGATTGGTGATAAACAGGAACCAATCACAGAACAGGAACTCCGAGAACACTGCACCAGAGCAACCAGGGATGGAACAGACACACGTGTGATTGTGGACACTGAGACAGCCAGGGACACTTTTACCTATGCTTCCAACGTGCAACGTGCTGAAGGAGATGCAGTGTCCGGGCAGGACCTGCAGCCAGCCTAGTTCCCAAACTAACAAACACTCTCGTGTGCTGCTGACCCAGCCAGAGGAATAAATCATGGCTGAGTACTCCCAGAAACACAGACTTCCAAGGTGTAGCACAGCCACAGTTTGGGCTTTGTACATGCCAGCTGGAGCCATTGAACCTGGCAGATCAGCAGGAACTGTTTTGGGGAGAAAGCAGCACACACAGCTAAGCAATGGCACAGATCTCAGGGTTGGGATGGGTCAGTTGGCAGAGGAATGAGATGGTCTATAGGACAGAAGGGCCAAAGGAAGAGCAGCCTGGGGGTATACTGAAGGAACAAGAGGGCGTACCCAAACTATATGAATAGATCTGCAAATGTGTGTAGCAAAGGCTGTGTCTATTATTTGACAACATCCAGAGGGTTGTTGTTGCTAGGTGCCGCTGAGTTGACTCCAACTCATAGTGACCCTGTGTACAGTGGAACGAAGCACTCCACGATTTTGTGCAAGGCACACGATCTTACTTATGTTTAAGCCCATTGTTGCAGACACTGTGTCAATCCATCTAGTGGAGGGTTTTCCTTTTTTTCGTTGACCTGCCACTCTCCCAAACATGTCCTTCTCCAGGGATTGGTCCCTCCTGACTACATGTCCAAAATGTGTAAGACTCAGTCTGGCCATTCTTGCTCCCAAGGAGCACTCTGGTTGTACTTCTAGAACAGACCTGTTGGTTCTTTTGGCAGTCCATGGTATATTCAATAATTGTCTCCAGCACCATAACACAAAAGCATCAATTCTTCTCCTGTCTCCTTTGTTCAATGTCCAGTTTTCACAACCATATGATGTGACTGAAAACACCATGGCATAAGTCAGGTGCACCTTCGTCTGCAAAGTGACATCTTTAGTTTTCAATCCAGAGGGTAGGCATGACTTACTTAAAAGGACTTGGGTTACAGATACCTGGATGGAATCAATCAGTGCTGATTGGGTTTTTTTGTTTTGGTTTGGTTTTTGTTTTGGTTTGGGTTTTTTTGGTTTTGCTTTTTTTGTTTTGTTTTGTTTTCATTTTTTTAATATCTTAATTTTTATTTTTCTCTTTCTCTTCCTTTCTCTAACTTTATGGTTTTTCTTCATTTCTCTCAGTCAAAATTTAAATCATTCCTCTGTTTAGGTTATCCTAGCTAATTGATGATAATAACATCAATACATGTCAAATTTATTTGTTAAGAAAAAGCAGAATAAGAGTTGTCTGTATTTCTTATAACTCTTAAAATGTTTGTATAAGTAAATATATATATGTTGTTGTTGTTAGGTGCCATCAAGACGGTATCCAACTCATAGTGACCCTACATACAACAGGGGAAACACTATTGTCAGTGCTTCTCTGCTATTCATAGGATTTTCAATGGCCGATTAATTTTGGGAGTGGGTTGCCAGGTCCTTCTCCCAAGCCTACAGCACCTGGTGTTCCCAGGTGGTCTCCCATTCAAGGACTAACCAGGCCCGACCCTGCTTAGCTTCTGAGATCTGACAGGATCGGATGCCACAGGGCTATGGCAACAGGGCTACAGCTGCAGGTAAATATATATATATACACACATATATATTATATACAGGGAATAAGGAGATTTATATTTTTGCCTGTACTTTTCTTACTATTGAACACTCCCCTTTCTGCATGTTCCTCTTCTTCCCATCTAATCCTATACTTTCCCCTCCTTACTACCCACATGTCCCCCTGATTTCCTTCCCTCTGCTATCGAAACCTTTACTATAATCCATACCTAACCCCAGAATCCACCCATCACTATCCCTATAAATCTCTTTCCACAGGTAATTCCTTACATAGTACCTGGCTTCAAATTAGACTAACTGCAAGTATAAATGAGATTCTGGGTGAAATTATTACAATAGCAGCAGATTGCTTTGTATATTATTAATGATACAGGGAATAGAATCTAAAAATAAAGTGTGTAACCAGGGATACCTCCAAATAAGGCAGACAAAACCAGAAAACAAAATGCCCAAAACTCAACCTAAAACTGTAAGAAATATGAAAAAGCAAGACATAAAAAAGCCTCCTAATGACCATAACTCTTCAATAACTCAAATCAAAGATGCTCAAGTGCTAGAAATGCCAAAGAATTTAAAAGTCTAATTATAAAAATGATAAATGACCTCAAAGATATTATAACTAAGCAGATGAATTCGACTGAGATAGAGGGCACAAAAGATCTAATTAGAAGAAAAATTCAGCAAAGAAATTCAGATATTGAAGAAAATCAAAGAGAAAGACTAGAATGGAAAAACACAATGAAATAAAAGTTGCAGGAGAAAGTAACACGAATGGACTAGACGAAAAAGACGACAGACTATCAAGGATGGAAGACATGGGCAAAGAACTTACTTATTCAGATAAAGAGGAGGAGGAAAAAAATGAGGGAATACAACCCAACTTTCAGGAGGTATTTGATAAGATGAAGTGACATAACCTAAGAATTTAGGAGGTATAAGAAGCCAAAACTAAAATTACAGAAATAGAAAACCTATTCACGCTGGGTGTGGTGGCTCACACTTGTAAACCCAGCAATTTGGAAGGCGGAGGCAGGAGGATCGCAAGTTGGAGACCAGAGGCAGTCTGCGTAATTTAGCGAGACCTTGTCTCAAAATAAAATGTAAAAAATTGGGCTGGAGGTACAGCTCAGTGATACAGCACTTGCAAACCATGCAAGATGAGGGCCTGGGTTCAAACCCCTAGTACTGCAAAAAAAAGAAAATAAAGAAAATAAAGAAAGGAAGGAAGGAACGGAGGGAGGGAGGGAGGGAAGGAGGGAGGGAAAGAAAAAAAGAAAATCTATTCAATGAGTCAGGTATGATGGTATATGCCCGTAAGCCCAGCGACTCAGGAGGTGGAGGCAGGAGAATTATAGGGTCATGGTTGTGCAGGGTTGTGCAGGGTGCACAACTTGGTGAGACCCTGTCTCAGTTTAAAGGGCAAAAAACAGGCTGGGGGGGGTGCAACTTGGTGGTAGAGCACTTGCAAAGTATGTGCAAGACTCTGGGTTCAGCCCCTGGTATGGGGAAGGAAGGAAGGAAGGAAGGAAGGACGGAAGGAAGGAAGGAAGGAAGGAAGTAGGTAGGTAGGTAGGTAGGTAGGTAGGTAGGTAGGTAGGTAAGTAGGTAGATAGGTAAGTAGGTAGGTAAGGGGCACCAACTCCACAGAATCTAACAACAACATAGTAAGGAATGAAATTAAGACAGCATTAAAGAACATTCAAATAAAGAAAACCTAGGTCCTGACCACTTCACAGCCAAATTCTATCAAACCTTTAAAGAAGAATTAATACCTATCCTCTTCAAACTATTCCATAAAACAGAGAAGGTATACTTTCAAAATCATTCTTTGAAGCCAGTATACCCTGATACCAAAACCAGATAAGGACACCACTAAAAAAAGAAAACTATAGAACCAATTCCCCCACACGTCTATCAGTTAGCCGCATTGTGGGGGCTTGTGTTGTTGCGATGAGACTGAGAGTTCTGCCACTGTAACCTCGGACATGAGCAAGGTTACCCATGGTGGACAGGTTTTCAGCTGAGCTTCCAGACTAAGACAGACCAGGGAGTAGGACCTGGAGAGCCACTCCTGAAACAACTAGCCATTGAAAACCCTATGGATAGCAAAGAGACTCTGTCAGATATAGTGCCGGAAAATGAGGCCCCCAGGTTGGAAGGCACTCAAAAGACTACTGGGGAAGAGTTGCCTCCTCAAAGGAGACTCTACCATGATGACGGAAATGGAGTAAAGCCCCAGGGTGCTCAACTTGCTGATGTGGCACGACTCAAAATGAGGAGAAACAACTGTAAACATCCATTAATAATTGGAACATGGAATGTACATAGTATGAATCTAGGAAAATTAGAAATTGTTAAAAGAGAAATGGAGCGCATAAACATTGACATTCTAGGCATCAGTGAGCTGAAATGGACCGGCATAGGCCATTTTGAGTCAAACAATCATATGGTCTACTATGCTGGGAATGATAAACTAAAGAGAAATGGGGTTGCATTCATCATCAAAAAGACATTTCAAGATCTGTCATGAAATACAATGTTGTCATTGATAGAATAATATCCATACACTTACAAGGAAGGGCAGTTAATATGACCATTATTCAAATTTATGCATCCACCACTAAGGCCACAAATGAAGAAAGGGAAGACTTCTACCAGCTTCTGCAATCTGAAATAGATCAAACATGCAATCAAGACATACTGATAATCACTGGTGACTGGAATGCAAAGGTTGGAAAGAAAGAAGAAGGCTCAGTAGTTGGAAAATATGGTCTTGCTGACAGAAATTAAGCTGGAGATCGCATGATAGAATTTTGTCAGACCAATGACCTTTTCATTGCAAATACATTTTTTCAACATCATAAACAGAGACTATACACATGGACTTCACCAGATGGAACATACAGGAATCAAACTGACTACATATGTGGAAAGAGACGATGGAAAATCTCTGTACAAAATGTCAAAACAAGACCAGGTGCTGACTGTGGATAAGACCATCAACTTCTCATATGCAAGTTCAAACTGAAGCTGAAGAAAATTAGAACAAATATACGAGAGCCATGGTATGACCCTGAGTATATCCCACCTGAGTTCAGAGACCACCTCAAAAATAGGTTTCATGCATTAGACACAAATGATAGGAGACCAGAAGAGTTGTGGCATGACATAAAAGATATCATTCAAGAAGGAAGCAAAAAGTTCTTAAAAAGACAAGAAAAAAAGAAAAGACCAAATTACATGTCAAAAGAGACACTGGACCTTGCCCTGGAACATCAAACATCGAGCAGCTAAAGCAAAAGGAAGACATGATGAAGTTAAGGAACTAAACAGAAGATTTCAGAAGGCAGCTCGAGAAGACAAAAGCAAATATTATAATGACATGTGCAAGGAGCTGGAGGCAGAAAACCAAAAGGGAAGAACACGCTCTGTGTTTCTCAAGCTGAAGGAAGTGAAGAAAATATTCAAACCTCGATGGCAGTAGTGAAAGATTCTACAGGGAAAATATTAAATGATGCAGAAAACATCAAAAGAAGATGGGAAGAATACACAGAGTCATTATACAAGAAAGAATTGGTAGATGACCAACCATTCCAAGAGGTTGCATATGAAGAGGAACCAATGGTGTTGAGGGACGAAGTGGAAGCTGCCTTGAAAGAACTGGCGAAACACAAAGCTCCAGGAATCGATGGGATACCAATAGAGATGTTTCAACAAACAGATGCAGCACTGGAGGTGTTAACATGTTTATGCCAACGGATTTGGAAAACAGCTACTTGGCCAACTGACTGGAAGAGATCCATATTTGTGCCTATTCCCAAAAAAGGGGATCCAACCAAATGCGCAAACTATTGGACAATATCATTAATATCACACACCAGCAAAATTCTACTAAAGATCATTCAGAAGCGACTGCAGCAGTATATAGACAGGGAATTACCGGAAAATCAAGCGGGATTCAGAAGAGGGTGGCGAACCAGGGATATCATTGCTGATGTCAGGTGGATATTAGCTGAAAGCAGAGAATATCAAAAAGATGTCTATCTATGTTTTATTGACTATGCAAAAGCATTTGATTGTGTGGATCATAACAAATTATGGATAACACTTCGGAAAATGGGAATACCAGAAACCTAACTGTGCTCATGAGGAATCTGTACATGAACCAGGAGGCAGTTGTTCGAATAGAACAAGGAAACACTGAGTGGTTTAAAGTTGAGAAAGGTGTGCGTCAGGGCTGTATACTTTCACCCTATCTCTTCAATTTGTACGCTGAGCAAATAATCCGAGAAGGTGGACTTTATGAGGAAGAACGCGGCATCAAGATTGGAGGAAGACTCATTAACAACCTGCGTTATGCAGATGACACAACTCTGCTTGCTGAAAGTGAAGAGGATTTAAAACATTTACTGATGAAGATCAAAGATCATAGCCTTCAACGTGGGTTACAACTAAACATCAACACAACAAAAATCCTTCCAACTGGGTCAGCACGCAACTTCACATTAAATAGAGAAAAGATTGAGGTTGTCCAAGATTTTGCTTTGCTTGGCTCTATAATCAACACCCGTGGAAGCAGCAGTCAAGAAATCCAAAGACGCATTGCTCTAGGAAAAGCTGTGGCAAAAGATCTCTTTAGAGTATTGAAAAGCAAAGATGTCACATTGAAGACGAAGGTGCGTCTGACTCGTGCCATGGTATTTTCAGTGGCATCATACGGTTGTGAAAGCTGGACATTGAACAAGAGAGACAGAAAAAGAATTGATGCTTTTGAATTGTGGTGCTGGAGACGTCTACTGAATATACCATGGACTGCCAAAAGAACCAACAGATCTGTCCTAGAAGAAGTGCAACCAGAGTGCTCCTTGGAAGCAAGAATGGCCAGACTGCGTCTTACATATTTCGGACATGTAGTCAGGAGAGATCAATCCCTGGAGAAGGACATCATGTTTGGGAGAGTGGCAGGTCAACGCAAAAGAGGAAAACCCTGCACCAGATGGATTGACACAGTGTCTGCAACAATGGGCTTAAACATAAATAAGATCGTTTGCCTGGCACAGAATCGGGAAGTGTTTCGATCTGCTGTACATAGGGTCCCAACAATGGGCTTAAACATAAATAAGATCGTTTGCCTGGCACAGAATCGGGAAATGTTTCTATCTGCTGTACATAAGGTCGCTATGAGTCGGACTCGACTCGACCGCACCTAACTACAACAACAACATAGAACCAATTACCCTGATGAACAGTGATGCAAAAGCACTTAATAAAATTCTTGCAGATCAAATACAGCAACACACAAAAAGATCATGCACCATGACCAGGTGGGCTTCATTCTGCAGCTGCTAGGCTGGTTCAACATATGCAAATCAGTAAATGTAATGCATTTATAAACTTGATGACAGAATTCACATGGTCAACAGATGCATAAAAAGCTTTCAAAAGAAGTTCAATATCCCTTCATGATAAAATGCCTGATAAATAAAATGAGACATACTTCAATATCATAAAGGCCATATATGACAATCCTATAGCCAAAGTTATACTAAATGGGAAAAACTGAAAGCATTCCAAGATCAGGAACAAGACAAGGATGTCTATTCTCTCCTCTCTTATTCAATATAGTGACTGATGTCCTAACCAGAGCAATCAAGCAAAAGAAATAATTAAAAGGGACACAAATAGGGAACAGAAAGGTCAAATTATCCCTGTTTGCAGATGACATGATCCTATACTTAAAATACCCTAAAATCTCCTAAAAACACTTAGAGCTAATTAGCTTTTTCAACAAAGTAACAGGATATAAAATTAACACCCAATAATCAGTAACATTCTTATATCCCAATAACGAACAGAAAGAAATCACAATTCCATTCACAACAGCCCACTGAAAAAGTAAATATTTAGGAACTAATCTAACCAAAGATCCTAAAGACCTCTACAATGCAAATTTCAAAACACTGAAGAAAGAAATTGAAGACACTTAAGACAGAAAACCTCCCTCGCTTGTGGATCAGAAGAATTAATGTTGTAAAAATTTCTATACTACCAAAATTAGTTACTGATTCACTGCAATCCCCTTCAAAATTTCAATGATATATTTCACAGAAATAGAAAAAAAATCCTAAAATTCCTATGGAAGCACAAAAAAAAAACATACAGCCAAAAGAATTCGAAGCAGCAAAAGCAGTGCAGGAGGCATCACAAAAAACAAGCACAAGCATGAAAATCAATGGAACAGAGGATGCAAATATACAATGATATAGCTATAGTCATCTAATCTTCAACAAAGTTGCCAAAGGTATACATTGGAGAAAATGTGCTGGGAAATGGTGCTGGGAAAACTGGATATCCATGTGTAGAAGAATGAAAGTTAGACCTGTATCTCTCAACCTGTATGAAAATCAACTCTAAATGATCAGAGATCTCAACATACAACAGGAAACTTTGAAACTACTAGAAGCAAATGTAGAGAACACACTCCAACACATAGGTATAAGAAAGTACTTTCTAAACAACACTTCCATTGCCCAGAAAATTGCACCAAGAATTGACAAATGAGATTACACAAAATTAAAACACTTTTGCATAGCAAAAGAAACAACAGCCCACAGAATGGGAGAAAATCCTTGCGAACTATATATCTGACAGAGGAATATCTAGCATATACAAAGAACAAGAAATTAAACACCAACGTTACAAATAATCCAATAAATAAGTGGGCAGCAAAACTGAACAGACAGTTCTCAAAAGAAGAAATACAAATGACCAATAAACATATGAAACAATGTTCAATATTCTTTGCCATCAGGGAAATGCAAATCAAAACCACACTGAGATTCCATCAGAATAACTAACTTCAACTAAACAAACAACAAATGCTGGTAGAGATGTGGGGGTAAAGGAACACTTTTACACTGCTGGTGGGGTTATAAATGAGTTCAGCCATTATGGAAATCAGTATGGAGGCTCCTCAGAAAACTAAAAATAGAACTACCCTATGAGCCAGCTATATTAGTTCTAGGAACACACCCAAAGGAAAATAAGTCATCATACCACAGGGACACTTGCACTTCTATGTTTACTGCAGCACTCTTCACAACTGCAAGGGTACAGAATTAGCCAAGATGTCCATTAGCCAACTAATTGGATTTGAAAATGTGGTATATAAACACAACAGAGTATTATTCACCAGTAAAGAATGAAATTATGTCATTTGCAGCAAAATGGACGGAACTGAAGATCATTTTTTTCTCCCTTTATTGGTAAATGATGGTGGGAAAAAGAGCAATACAGCATAGGCTCTTTCCATTATGCAACTATTACATCACTTTTGCGTTAACTTTTAGCAACTTACAAGGTTTATGGAGCCTTATGACTAATATGTAGTAAAATTCAAATGCATATTTAGGTTATATTCCGTATTTTTCCAATGTGCTCGTGATGCTACATTGTTTAAATTAAGATTATCCTTTCCTCCTTTATCCCGCTACATTGATTCGCCTCCCCATCCCACCTTCTCCAATCTTTGCTTCCCTATGATAGTTCCCTCCCTCCTCCTTTCTACTCTTTATATTGTCCCTTCTTTCCTAAGTGTAATTGTGCATTTTTTTAACATATCAATTTATGTATAGGATTTTCTTTAAGATTCAGTCCCCACATACGAGAACATATGTATTTTTCATTTTGAGCTTTTGTTCATTTACTTAAGATGATATTCTCCAGTTCCATCCATTTTGCTGCAAATGACATTATCTCGTTTTTCTTTTTATTGCTGAGTAGTATTCCATTGTGTATATGTACCATAGTTTTTTTATCCATTCTTCTGTTGATGGACAGCTTGGTTGGTTCCATATCCTTGCCATTGTGAAGAGTGCTGAGGAGGTGCAGGAGTCTCTGTGGTATGACTTGTCTCCCTTTGGCTATATTCCCAGTAGTGGTATAGCTGGGTCATATGGCAGTTCTATTTTTAGTTTTCTGAGGTACAGGGATCATTTTAAATGAAATAACCCAGACACAAAAAGAAATACTGCATGTTCTCACTCATATGTGGGAGCTAGATGTACCTTAAAGGAAAAAACACACACACACATCAACTGTACATATCTAAGATTGGAAAATACAAGTGGACCCACAATGAGGGAGAAGGAGACTAGTGGGGGTGTAGGAGGAACAACACAGAGGGGTAAGGAGGGAGTGAACAAGTGCAAAATATAGGATTCGACCCTATGAAAATCCCATAATGAATCTCACTATTCTATATGCAACTTAAAAACAATCATATCATTACATGTTAATTAAAAAGTTTTTTGCATAATGTTAGGAGATGAACGCGTCAACAACCCTGATTTAATAACTGCACACTGTATACACGAACTGAATTATCACTGTGTACCCAATAAATATGTACAATTAAAATGCTAATTTTAAAAAAAGAAACTATAAACCACCATCCCTCATAATAATGATGAAAAAAATCCTTAACAAAGTATTAATAGATCCAATTCAGCATTATATTTTTTAAAAAAAGGAAGTAATACACCACAACCAAGCAGGTTTTATCCCTAGAATGCAAAAACTGGTTACATATTTAAAAAAGAAACAAAAACTCAACCACTAAGTATATAATAACGCATTACAGACAAAAGAAAAAACACGTGATCATATCATTAAATTGAACTCTTCTATCGCATGTAGAGCATCCCAGCTGAGCTCCACCAGCGCAGCCTCGGGATCGATAACACTTAATTAGAAACAGTTCACTGGAGATACTTTGCTAGATTTCATTACGAAGACCCCTTTACTAAACATCTAACATCCATTTGGGGAATACAGGAATACTTAGAAATTAAACTGATCTATGATTGATTCACAGAAAGACTTGGAAGCAATTAAACACTCAGCTGTTTACAAAATAAGGCACTTTAAATACTATTTATAAGCAATTTTACCTGCAACCTCTGCACTTGGACATACCACATCTGGCCCCAACAGCTAAAGAGTTCTCTGCAGTGCTTCACTGAATAAATGAATGACTTGAGATAGCCATCATGAATTATTATCCAATTTACTCATCTGAGTTTGAGCCTCTCTTCCTTAATAGAGGCTCCAATTCAGATGAGCAAATCAGATATAAATCCACCATGGCCATCTTCAGACAACCTGGTATCTTCCTGAAGTATGCCTAAAGACTCCTCTCTTTGCTACTCCCACCTGGAAGCTGCAACCATGGACACATAAAAGTAGCAGAAACAAGCAGCAAAGAAAGCTGCCCAATTCAAGTGAATGACTGGCTACAGCTGAGGTTCCAGAGCTGGAAAAATATCAGGACACACTCAGTGGTACTAATGCATACATTAGATCCCAACCTACCTTGTAACTAATCGCATAACAAGCAAATCAGATTCCAAGTGTGTAACACAGGAAAACTGATGTTTGGAATTAAGCAAAAACAGCATTTTGAGATCTGGTGTTTTTCTCTGCCCTTTCTGGACTTACACAAAATGTAGCACACAAAAGGTTGACACAGTCAGTTCATACTTGAAAAGCTCCTTCTGCTCAATTGTATAGCAATGAAAATAAAAAGAAAACCAGGAAAGACAGGCAAATAAAAATAAATGATAAACATTTCATAAAGCCAAAACAGAAGGAAACAACGTAACAATGAACAAGGCTTAGGATATGCAGGTTCCTCCACAAGCAAGAAGTGCCTAATGCAAAGGCGAGATCATTAAGAATGTTGCACAGGAGATGGGGAGAAGAGCCAGTCATTAGATTAAGCCAGGCTAAGGTGGAACTGCCTCCCATTTTGAAGAGGGGACCAAAAAAACAGTGGCATGTAGTTCCTATAGCTCTAGGGTCAAAATGTGAAACAACTGTTTCAGATAAATCAGTCCGCATGTGTCCAAACCATGATCATAAGACCTAGATATGGATTAGGAATTCCAAATGGTAGGTAGGGACCATCATAAAACTGTTGATCTGGGAAAAAATGAGTGGGTTTTTTGGGTTGTTGGGAGGTTTCATTTTGTTTTGTTGGATGGGGAGGGGTGGTAGGGTTGAGAAATCAGGAAAAAGAGTAAAACAAAGAATAGAAAGGGGTAGGGAAAAGATGAAGGGGAAGGAGGAACAAGAAGGGGAATCAACATGTTAACTTCCACTAAAAAATGGCCTTCAGACCCAAATTCCAAAATACATGTAAGAAATCTCATGCTAAGAAAACAACCAAATATTCAGTAACTGAATAGTTCACGCCAGATAAAACACTCCAAGTAAAATTAATTTGTCTGACAAAGATTTCAAAAATGAGTTAGTTTTTCTTCATGAATGAAACTATAAACTTTTTGAGATTTTTCTACACCTATTGATATGTTCATACAAACTTTCTCATTTAATATCTTAATACAGCTAAAACACAGATTTTCTGAGATCACCCCTTCTATATTCATTTCCTACTGCTGCTATAACAAATTACCATAAACTCGGTGCCTTAAAGCCACACAATTTTATTATCTTACAGTTCTGGACAGTACAAGTCAGAAATGGGTCTCACAGGACAGGCTAAAATCAAGATACCAGCAGTCTGGTTCCTTCTGGAGGCTATAAGGGACTAAATCCATTTCCCTGCCTTTTTTCAGCTTCTAGAGGCCCCTGCATCTTTTGACTCATGGCTCCTTCCTTACATCACCACTTCCTTTGATAATTGATCTTACAAGGATCCTTGTGGATCCTTGTGGTTATGTCAGGCTGTCGGATAATCCAAAATAATCTTTCTATCTCAAGATCCGTAACTCAATCACATGTCCAAAGCCTCTATACCGAATAAGGTAATATCACACGAGGTGTTCTCAGATATTAGGAAGTGGACATCTTTAGGAGGCATTTATTCAGCTACCATGCTGTCATTCCTTGGATAAATCTCACTGGGGTCAAAGAAGACTCACTAGTAAGAGAGGTTTTAAAAAACCCTCTAAGGAAGTAACAGCTTCCTTATTGAAGTGAAGAGATGTGACAAGATGCCAAAATTATGTAGGATAAGGACTTGTTCATGAATTAGAAATGAGAAATCTAAGAAAGAGCAGTGATGAAGATAAATTTCAGCCAGGCGCAGTGGCGCACGCCTGTAATCCCAGAGGCTAGAGAGGCGAAGGCAGGAGGATCGCAAGTTCAAGACCAGAGGAAGGCTGCATAACTTAGCGAGACCCTGTCTCAAAAAGTAAAAAAAAAAAAAAAAAAAGTGCTGGGGGTGCAGCTCAGTGGACCAGCACTTGCAAAGCATGCAAGCGTGAGGCCCTGGGTTCAACCCCCAGTACCCTCCCCCCCCCCAAAAAAAGATAAATTTCTACATTTTCTGCATGTGCTATAAGACCCAAATACAAGGAATCTAGGAGGATCAAAGTTCTGTTTGGGTCATGTTAAGTTTGAGGTAGTTTTAAAACATCCAAGTAGAGATGTCAGAAAGAAGGAATAGAATTAGGGTCTGGGGTTGATTAAAATCACACAAACAGAAATGGAAAAGGATATGATACTTCAGGGATGTTGTTGTTGTTAGGTGCCGTCGAGTCAGTATCCGACTCATAGCGACCCTCATAGGGTTTTCAATGGCTGACTGTTCCGGGATTGCCTTGGGAGTGGATTGCCAGGCCCTGCTCCCATTTTTGCTGTGCTGGGAATTGAAGTCAGGACCTCAGAGACTGCAGCACAGAGCTCTACCCACTGAGCCAAATCCCAGCCCACTTCAGGGATGGGGTACAGAAAGAATGAGCACCTACCTATAAAGCCTTGAATCATGCCTACATAGAAGACACAGAGGAAAATCACACAACTAGAAAGAAAACCAAGATATTAAAATGTCACTGAAGTCAGGGGATGAGAGCGTCTGAAGAAGGGTAATCACCAGTGTCAAACACTGGTAAGGCAAACAGAAGAGGACTGAAAAATGTCCACTGGGTTTAGCATGAGAAGGTTACGGGTAACTGCTGCAAGAACTCTTTTAGAGGAAGGCTGGGCAAAAAACCAAGCTGGATTGGCTCAGGATCTTTGCACATGCTATCCTATCTGCCTACCTGACTTCTGGGCTGATGGATGACTCTCTTATCCATCAGTCTTGGCTCCTGTTTTAAGGTCTCAGAGAGTATTTCCTTGACTACCTTATTAATGAAGAGCCTCCCATGATTTTCTCTCAACTTGTTTCTCTCATAACACTGCAACTGGAAATTAAGTTTTCTTGTTCTTTGTTCATACTACTGGGCTAGAAGTGCCATGAGAACAGAAATCATATCATTCCTCATCACCCTTCTACTTCCAGTGACTACCACAGCACCTGGCCCTCAACAGGCATTAATAAAAACCCAACCTTCACAATAATAAATACCAGTGTCTTTTGAGGAGAAAGGGGGCTCTCATATCTAGTATAGAGAGCCATATTCTAAAATGGAAGGATGAGTACAACGTAACAGTTACATGCAATTAAAACACACTGCCGTAACTACTAGATGAATGATCTTTAGCAACTCATTTTCTCTCTGGAAGCCCCAATTTTCTCAATTTAAAATGGTAACAACAATAGTTCTCTCACATAATTATGTGCTTCTCAAGTAGCAAAAGTGAAGGATTCTACAGGGAAAATATTAAAAGATGCAGTAAACATCAAAAAAGGATGGAAGGAGTACACAGAATCATCATACCAAAAAGAACTGGTGGATGACCAACCATTTCAAGAGGCTGCAAATGATCAGGAACCAATGGAACTGAAGGACGAAGTAGAAGGTGCTTTAAACGAATTGGCAAAGCACAAGACTCAAAGAATTGATGGAATACCAACTGAGATACTTCAACAAACAGATGGAGCACTGGAGGTACTCACTTGTTTATGCCAAGAGATCTAGAAAACAGCTACCTGGTCAACTGACTGGATGAGATCCATATTTGTGCCTATTCCCAAGAAAAAGGATCCAATCAAATGTGAAAATTATCAAACAATATCATTAATATCACATACAAACAAAATTTTGCTAAAGATAATTCAAAAGCGATTGCAGCAGAATATTGACAGAGAAATGCCAGAAAATTAAGCCAGATTCAGAAGAGGATGTGGAACCAAGGACATCGTTGCTGATGTCAGATAGTTATCAGCCAAAAACAGAGAATACCAGAAGGATGTCTACCTAGTTTTATTGACTATGCAAAGGCATTTGACTATGTGGATCACATCAAATTATGGATAACATTGAGAAGAATGGGAATACCACAGCACCTAACTGTTCTCATGAGGAACTATACATGGACCAGTAGGCAGTCGTTCAAACAGAGCAAGGACACTGCTTGGTTTAAAGTTGAGAATGGTGTGAGTCAGGGCTGCATCCTTTGACCGTTCCTCTTCAATCTCTATGCTGAGCAAATAATCCTAGAAGCTGGACTTTATGAAGAAGAACATGGCATCAGGATTGGAGGAAGACTCATTAACAACCTGTGTTATGCAGATGACACAACTCTGCTTGCTGAAATTGAAGAGGATTTGAAACATTTACTGATGAAGATCAAAGAAAAGAGCCTTCAGTATGGATTGTGCCTCATTATCAACATAACAAAAATCCTTTTAACTGGGTCAGTATGCAACTTCATGAGAAATGGACAAAAAATTGAGGTTGTCCAAGACTTTGCTTTACTTGGTTCTGCAATCAACACCCACAGAATCAGAAGGCAAGAAATCAAAAAAATGCATTGCACTGAGAAAAGCTACTACAAAAGACCTCTTAAGAGTGTTGAAAAGCAAAGATGTCACACTGAAGACAAAGGTCTGCGTGACACGTCATGGTATTTTCAGTCACATCATATGGTTGTGAAAGTTGGACACTGAATAAGGGAGACAGGAAAAGCATTGATGCTTTTGAATTATGGTGCTGGAAGTAAATATTAAATACACCATGGACTGCAAAAAGAACCAACAGATGTGTCTTAGAAGTGCAAGCAGAGTGTCCCTGGGAAGCCAGGATGGCTAGACTGCATGTGAGCTACTTTGGACGTATCAGAAGGGACCAATCCCTGGAGGAGGACATTATGTTTGGGAGAGTGGCAAGTCAACAAAAATAAAAAGAAGACCCTCAACTAGTTGCCCTGCCACAATGGCTGCAACAGTGGTAGTGGTGGTTGTTAAGTGCCATCAAGTCAGGTCCAATTCATAGCAACCCTATGTATAAAAGAAAGAAACATTCCCTAATTTTGTAGCAGGCACACCATCTTTTTTATGTGTAAGACCACTGTTGCAGACACTTTGTCAATCTATCTATTTGAGGGTTTTCCTTTTTTTCGTTAACCTGCCAGTCTCCCAAACATAAAAAAAGACCGTCTGTCTGGCACAGAATCAGGGAGTGTTTCATTCTGTTGTACATAGGATTGCTATGAGTTGGACCCAACTTAACAGCACCTAACAGCAACAACATAGATATTGAACAATCTCAAGGTCACTGAACAAGTGATAAATACAGATTTAGAATGATCATGCCCTTTCTCTCAACTAAGAAGTCTCAATGAGATTTAACAGATATAAGGTGAATTATGGTATTATAAACACTGAAACATCAGAATAAAATTAAGGTGTACTTTCAAATATTTCATTATTTTTTCATTATGATAGCACTTCCAAACCTTCTTAAATCAATGCTTAGAGAAAAATCCATGATTAGGTACTTTTTCATATGACCAAGTACTAAAAACACTGATACACAAAGTTCTCTTTAAAACCTGTTGTTTTGGTTTTTTTGTGGGGGTGGGGGTTGCTGAGGATTGAACCCAGGGCCTCTGGCACATGCTAGGCAAGTGTTGTACCAGTGAGCTACACTCCCAGGTCCTAACAGGTTTTTTTAAATAAACAAAAACAACAGGACACACATTCTACTATTCTTAGTTTAAAATGTTAGTATATGTAAAAGAACAAATCTTATTAACAAACAATGCAATAGGTCTTGGGACATCCCTTTCTGCTTCATATAGGAAAATTTTCACGAGTCACTTTCTGCAGATTAAAAGAAGTTGAGGCTAGGGAGTGTAGCTTAGTGACAGAATATTTCCCTAGAGCCCTCAGGTTTGATCACTAGCATCCAAACAAAAAAGAAAGAAAGAAAAAGAAAGAAGAGAAAGTAAAAGGTTGGTATACTTTTATTAAAATAGCAAGGTACATGAATATATAAATGGATAAAATAACTCATAACATGAAGATGCTGATATAAATCCTTTTTTTTTTTCCTGTCCAAATGGAATTTTTGCCTGACTCCTAAATAAAGTCATAAACCTTCCTGACTAGAATGACTGGTTTACCTTTAACTCCAGGGTGCATAACTATTAGTCTCTTCAGAAGCTTTGCTGGGTGTTTTGACGGATTTAACCTGCTGAGCTCACAGCTCCCAAGGGAGGGTCTTGGTTCCAAGTCTGATTTCTGCTGCTGCTGACCACTAGCACTGACTCGATAGATAATAGACTCCAACAACAACCACTTACACATTAACGCTTTGAGTATTATCCGTAATATTGCTTTAATTAAGTTAATACATAGAGGTCACAGTTCGGTAGAAAGTTTATTAAATTTGGCAGTGCTTGTGATTAAAAAAAAAAAACTTGTATTCATCTTTACAGTCACTCTATAAATTTGTCTACAGATATGATCCAGTTTGCTCATGGATTTAGGCTATATTTCAATTTACTTCCTAAAAGGAATTCAATTTATTGGTTCCATTTCCCAAAAATATGTACATGTCTGGCATTTCTAACTGATAGTTTCCTGACAGATGGCTCTACCCATGCTGGGCAGAGAATGGGTGTCTACCTGGCACAAAGAGACCACCGACTACAGCAAAGGAGATTTCCACCCTCACTCTGATTCTGGAGCAGTTTGATGGCGGAAAAGATTAATGCTTTCATCTTTCCATAGCTTCATGTGTTAAATATTAATTTCTCTTTGAAATGCTGGAATTAATTTTTCATCTTAAAAAACAAAGATACATACATTTTATTTCTCTGAACCCAAATCATTTACGCACTAGAAAATAAGCCAGAGAGTATTTACAATGAATATAGGAAAGAGCAAAGAAATTTTTAAATGAACCTGAAATAAAGGAAAAAAAGGTCTTGTACTTCAATCACATGGACAAAACTGACACAATTTTCTCTTTTTTTATTTATAAGGCAATTTGAGGTTATTTTATTGAAAAGCAAAGAACAATGGCTGAATTCAGCTCACATGCATATTGAGCTCAGCAATAATTGTATTTTTTAAATACACAACCTGACAGGCGGTATGGTAGATAATAATGAATCAGCATGGGAGCCATTTAATATACTTCTTGATTAACTCATTGCCTGTCCAGTTTGCACGCAGACATGCTTACATGTCATAATCGTCATAATTCCCATCATCCCCACAGCTAACACTCCAGTGCCTTGATTAGTGCACAACTCCCAGACGAGTCATTGCTAATGCTAAATAATTCTCTTCAGCCTCCTGCTACTATTCTGCAGGATCTCCAATTAAATATAATGTCCCTGATGAGCCATATTAATGTGAACAAATTCCTACCAGGGATCCTATCTTATTCCATCTTACCCAAAAATACAGAAAGTAATTTAACCAGGCTAAAGATAATCAAAACATTTAAAATTGAGACAGTATAATGTTTCTGCAAAGTAAATTTTTCCAAAGAACAATAGCAGAAAAGGAAATGTTTAAACATCTTAAATGCTTTCTTCTCCTTATCAGCCCTTCACTGAAAAGTCTGTTTTAAATCTGCATAGGTACATAGTGTTCTTAATCTAAGAAAGATTACTGAAAGATAACTTTTGAGAAAAGTGAGCAATAGGAAGTTTTAAAGCAAGTATGCCATTTAAAAACCCCTTGATTAGCCAGGCCTAGTAACACACCCCTGTAATCCCTGCTAACTCAGGAAGCTGAGGTGAAACAATCACTTGAGCCCATGAGTTCAAGACCAGACTAGACAACATAGTGAAACACTATCTCAAAAAAACAAAACAAAAAAATTACAGAGGGTGCCAAAAATTGTTTACACATTTAAAGTGTTAAAATTTGTAATACTCGATACATACCAATGACAAAGGATAAATACAAGTCACATTTGACTTTTACAATTACAAGAAGTGCTCAAAGTGGACACCATCCACAATCCAACTTCGAAAACTAATGCATAGATAGCATCTCTTAAAGGGTGTACACAGTTTTGGTTACACACAGTATATACATGACATATATAACTGCAGCCGTACCATTATGGCATCCAATCCCATCAGATCTCAGAAGCTAAGCAGGATCAGTACTTAGATGAGAGACCTCCTGGGAACACCAGGTACTGTTGGCTTGGGAGAAGGACCTGGCAGCCCACTCCCAAAAACAATCAGCCATTGAAAACCCTGTGAATAGCAGAGAAACACTGACGATAGTGTTTCGTCTGTGGTACATAGGGTCGCTATGACTTGGACACCAACTCAACGGAACCTAACATCAACAACAATAAATAAAAACCCTTTGATTACCTAATTACCAGGACTCTAAAATTCAAAACCATATTAATGAAACTAATTCCATCCTACCCATTAAATGCAGCACTTACAGTCACTATCCACAGGGACTTCATGTTGTTAAGGAAAACTTCCTATCGAAGGATGATAATTATAAATATTTTTTGCAAGAAAAATTAAGAACCCTATAGATTTTTCTATCATAATCTAAATGTCTGGAAGTATTTCTGAACTAATTGTGACCAACTGGGAAGCACAGACTGTGATGGTTATTATCTTAACATAGCAGTCCCCAACCTTTTTGGCACAAGGGACTGGTTTCATGGACCAGGAAGGAGGGAGGTTCAGGATGATTCAAGAGCATTACACTTATTGTGTATATACAGATGAAGCTTCACTCACTCACTCACTGCTCATAACGGTACTTGTCCACAGCTCAAGGGCTGGGGACCCCTGTCTTAACATATTCTTTACTAGCAAGGGCAACTTAAGAACATGTTATTTAAACATACCACTGAGCCTCAAATACACACACCTACACACATATATAGAATAAAAGGTCACCTGATATTTTTCAGTTAACAGCCTGAAAAAGTTTTACAAGCTCTATCTTAGTTACTTATTCCTACTTAATGATCAGTATAGCCACAAATACGCCCATTAATAGATTTTGTGAAATTCTAAAAAATATTTAAAGCTGGGCATAGTGACACATACCTATAATCCCAGCACTCAGGAGGCTGAGGCAAGAGGACTGTGAGTTTCAGGCCAGCCTGGGCTACACAGACACTGTCTTCAGAAAAAACATACATATACATATATATACATGTATGTATGCGTGTGCATATACATATACACACACAGAACAAGAGAGAGAGAAAGCACAAGCGAGCACATGAGCTGTCACTCCTTTCCAACCACAAAATGTTGAAAAATATCTTGAAACCATGTAAAGCAGCAAAAAATAATGTCTGGGGTTCTTATAATTATTTTAATCTTGTGTATAGGGTAAAAGTGAAGATATGCTAACAAATACACAGATATATATGAATATGTAACTATGTATTTGAAAGATAAAGATATTCCAAAGACCTAATAAAATTCTGATAAGTTTTTCTCTAAGGTCTCTTATACCTTAGCCTACATTAATGTATTCCATATCCATTTACCTGATCATTACCCTCCAGTTTGTTCAGCTGGAACCAACATACACTAATTACTTAGACATCATGAAGTCCTATTTGTCCTCGGTCCCTCCCCAGACAGCAGGAAATATTATCAAGGGGAGGCATGAAAAGTCATGATTGCCCTCACCTGACTGTCAATCATCCCAGAGTGCTCACAGGAAACCCTACTCAATCTCATTACGGAATACTAAGGCAGAAACTCCTACACACACCAGGAATCACACTTGAAACAGCAGGCTGCCTGGGCAAGATGCGACTCACAGTGAGTACTTTCTTGATTTTAGGTTCTTGTTTCAACATCGTAAACATCAGATACTTCTCATTTGAATTCATCGTGACTGTACACAAAGCAGTAAGATATTGATAAGGTCAATTCAGGAGTACAGAAAGAAAATATGGTCAGAGGTGGAAGTCCATTTTCCTCATCTGGAATGAAGCCTCCCATCTGTAGCCATCCCTCCCTGAGTGCGCCTAATCTCACTGGAAATGAAGATGACTCTAAGCCCTTTTCATTTAACCTAATGAAATTTCATTTAAAAAAAAAAAATTCAAGCATCCCAGTGACTCAGGAGGCTGAGGCAGGATGACCATCAGTTTAAGGGCAGAGGCAGCCTGCACAACTTAGCAAGACCTTGTCTCAAAATAAAAAATAAAAACAGGACTGGGGATGCAGCTCTGTGGGAGATCATTTACCTAGCATGTTCAACACCCTGGGTTCAATTTCCCAGTACTGCAAAAAATAAAAAAATAAAAAATAAATAAAAACTCTAATATTAGTGGTTTAATACAATGTTTTATCACTTGTGAAGAAATATTTCTTTTTCTTTAAACCATAAAAGAACGAACAAATCAATGAAAGTTATCCAAGCACATTTAGGAGTGCAACTGCAACAATCTCTAAATTCTCAATTTCTTCGTTCCCACTATTCACCAGACTAATAAGGTGGGACCCACTTGCCCAGTTAGACTCTCCTACTCACTGAAGTGAGGCCTGCAGCCATACCACTGTGACATCTGATCCTGTCAGATCTCAGGAGCTAAGCAGGGTCAGGCCTGGTTACTACCTGGACAGGAGACCACCTGGGAACACCAGTTGCTATAAGCTTGGGAGAAGGACCCAGCAACCCACTCCCCAAAAATCAATCCACCACTGAAAACCCCATGAATAGCAGAGAAACACTAACTATAGTGTTTCACCTGTTGTAAGTAGGGTCACTATGAGTCGGACACTGACTTGACAGCACCTAACAACAACAAAAATGGGAGAAGGACCTGGCAACCCACTCTCAAAAAGCAATCAGCCATTGAAAACCTTATGAATAGCAGAGAAGCACTGACAATAGTGTTTTGTCTCTTGTACGTAGGGTCGCTATGAGTTGGACTCAACTGCATCTAACAACAAGTCACTAAAGTCACTAAAAATTTCTCACTCTTTGTATTTCTTGTCTTCTCTGGAACTACCTAAAGTTACATGCCTCCCTTCTGCCTTCTAAGTCAATATAACATCAATAAGGTCTTCTTTGGGCTGGGATTTAGCTCAGCTGGTAGAGTGCTGCTCTGCAGTCTCTGAGGTCCCAAGTTCGATTCCCAGCACCACAAAAATGGGAGAAGAATGTGGCAATCCACTCACAAGGCAATCCTGAAATAATAAGCCATAGAAAACCCTATGAAGGTCACTATGAGTCGGACCCCACTTGACGGCACCTAACAATAACAACAACAACAACAAGGTCTTCTTTACCCAGTCAAGAAATCTCCCCTTGCTGGGATGTGCACACCTGTAACTAATCCCAGCACCCAGGCAGAGGCAGGGTCACAAGTTTGATCCAAGTGACCCTGCCTCATAAAACCAAGGGCTGGGGAACCAAGGGCTGGGGATATAGTTCAGTGGTCAAGCACTTACCTAGCATGCCCGATGCCCTGGGTTTGCTCCCCAGCACCACAAAAGAAAAAAAATAAAAAGGAAAGAAGTCCTCTCATATTTGCCCTCTGCATAAAACCTAATGAATTTATTCCATACATATGTCTCTTCTTCTTGCTCCAACATTTTATGAGTAGTCTTAATTTACCTCCATTTTATAATGTATTTTAATGTTTGGCAACCCCCTTTATCAGTTTTCCTCAAAATTTTCTAGGCCATTCTTGCATATTTACTCTTATCAATTTCCAAAAACATTATTGTATTTATCTGAGGGCACCTAACAACAACATCATATTAGAATGTAATATGAAACGTACATATTAGTTTAGGAATAACTTGTTAGGTGCCATCCAGTCGGGTCCAACTCATAGTGACCCTATGTACAACAGAACAAAACATTACCCAACACTCTGCCATGTCTGGCACTGTGTCAGTGCTTCTCTGCTAATCATAGGATTTTTAGTGGATGATTGTTTTGGGAATGGGCTTCTAGGTCCTTGTCCCAAGTCTACAGCACCTGATGTTTCCAGACAGTCTCCTATCCAAGGACTAATCAGGCTTTCAAGATCTGACAGGATTGGATGCCAGGGTGGTATGACTGTAGACTAGAAATAACTAGCACTGAAAATATTCAGTTTCCCTATATTAAAGCAAGGACTCCTCATGTAAGTGCTAGAATTTTTGTTTTAAAATCTAATTTCTTTAAAAAAAATAAAAAACCTTATTATTCCTCTCAAAAAATTTTTTTCTTTGGTTGTTGTTAAATGCCATTGAGTCAGGTCCAACTCATAGCAATACTCAGAGTTTTCGATGGCTGATTGCTTCAAGATTGCTTTGGGAGTAGATTGCCATGTCCTTCCCCCAGTTTTTGCAGTGCCGGGGATTGAACTCAGGGCCTCAGAGAGCACAGAGCAGCACTCTACCAACTAATCTAAACCCCAACCCCTTAAAATCTATTTTCTACCTTATTGACATACATATGAAAACTAGAGATTTCTTCATGACTTTTTAAAGCAAGCACCAGAGCCTCTTATTACTGTTCGGAGTTACTCAATTCATTGGATAACGGCTGTTTGTCGTTAGGTGCCATGGAGTCAGGTTCCACTCATGGAGACCCTCATAAGGTTTTCAATGGCTGATTGTTTTGGGATTGCTTTGGGAGTGGATCGACACATCCTTCTTTTTGTTTGTTTTTTTCAGAGCTGGGGACTGAACCTGATCCTCAGAGCAGCACTCTACCAACTAAGCTAAACCCCAGCCTCTCACTGGATAACTAGAACCTCAATAATATCTTACTGTCTTTGCCCTTGCTGTCTACTTTTACAGCTCTTGCTTAAGTACATTACCGAGAACTTTTAAGGACACTGCTATATAATAATAGTGTTCTTGTTAGGTGCCATCGAGTCCAGTCCAACTCATAAAGACCGTATGTACAGCAGATCGAAACACTTCCCGATTCTGTGCCAGGCAAAAGATTTATGTTTATGCCCATTGTTGAAGAAACTGTGTCAATCCATCTGGTCGAGGGTTTTCCTCTTTTGCATTGACCTGCCACTCTCCCAAACATGATGTCCTTCTCTCCAGGGATTGATCTCTCCTCACTACATGTCGGAAATATGTAAGACGCAGTTTGGACATTCTTGCTTCCAAGGAGCACTCTGGTTGCACTACTTCTAGGACAGATTTGTTGATTCTTTTGGCAGTCCATGGTATATTCAAGACGTCTCCAGCACCACAATTCAGAAGCATCAATTCTTTTTCTGTCTCTCT
Source organism: Pedetes capensis (assembly GCA_007922755.1). Taxonomy (NCBI): domain Eukaryota; kingdom Metazoa; phylum Chordata; class Mammalia; order Rodentia; family Pedetidae; genus Pedetes; species Pedetes capensis. The sequence goes on from VMDO01019667.1 coordinate 28,113, forward strand.
TGTTCAATGTCCAGCTTTCACAACCATATGATGCCACTGAAAATACCAGGGCATGAGTCAGACGCATCTTCGTCTTCAATGTGACATCTTTGCTTTTCAATACTCTAAAGAGATCTTTTGCCACAGCTTTTCCTAGAGCAATGCGTCTTTTGATTTCTTGACTGCTGCTTCTGCGGGTGTTGATTATAGAGCCAAGCAAAGCAAAATCTTGGACAACCTCAATCTTTTCTCCACTTATTGTGAAGTTGCGTGCTGATCCAGTCATAAGGACTTTTGTTTTGTTGATGTTTAGTCGTGACCCATATTGAAGGCTATGATCTTTGATCTTCATCAGTAAATGTTTTAAATCCTCTTCACTTTCAGCAAGCAGAGTTGTGTCATCTGCATAATGCAGGTTGTTAATGAGTCTTCCTCCAATCTTGATGCCGCGTTCTTCCTCATAAAGTCCACCTTCTCGGATTATTTGCTCAGCGTACAAATTGAAGAGATAGGGTGAAAGTATACAGCCCTGATGCACACCTTTCTCAACTTTAAACCACTCAGTGTTTCCTTGTTCTATTCGAACAACTGCCTCCTGGTTCATGTACAGATTTCTCATGAGCACAATTAGGTGCTCTGGTATTCCCATTTTCCGAAGTGTTACCCATAATTTGTTATGATCCACACAATCAAATGCTTTTGCATAGTCAATAAAACATAGACAGACATCTTTTTGATATTCTCTGCTTTCAGCTAATATCCACCTGACATCAGCAATGATGTCCCTAGTTCCCCGCCCTCTTCTGAATCCCGCTTGATTTTCCGGTAATTCCCTGTCTATATCCTGCTGCAGTCGCTTCTGAATGATCTTTAGTAGAATTTTGCTGGTGTGTGATATTAATGATATTCTCCTATAGTTTGCACATTTGGTTGGATCCCCTTTTTTGGGAATAGGCACAAATATGGATCTCTTCCAGTCAGCTGGCCAAGTAGCTATTTTCCAAATCTGTTGGCACAAACATGTTAACACCTCCAGTGCTGCATCTGTTTGTTGAAACATCTCTATTGGTATCCCATCAATTCCTGGAGCCTTGTGTTTCGCCAGTTCTTTCAAGGCAGCTTCCACTTCGTCCCTCAACACCATTGGTTCCTCTTCATATGCAACCTCTTGGAATGGTTCGTCATCTACCAATTCTTTCTTGTATAATGACTCTGTGTATTCTTCCCATCTTCTTTTGATGTTTCCTGAATTATTTAATATTTTCCCTGTAGAATCTTTCACTACTGCCACTCGAGGCTTGAATATTTTCTTCACTTCCTTCAGCTTGAGAAACACAGAGCGTGTTCTTCCCTTTTGGTTTTCTGCCTCCAGCTCCTTGCACATGTCATTATAATATTTGTTTTTGTCTTCTCGAGCTGCCTTCTGAAATCTTCTGTTTAGTTCATTAACTTCATCATGTCTTTCTTTTGCTTTAGCTGCTCGATGTTTGATGTTCCAGGGCAAGGTCCAGTGTCTCTTTTGACATGTAATTTGGTCTTTTCTTTTTTTCTTGTCTTTTTAAGAACTTTTTGCTTCCTTCTTGAATGATATCTTTTATGTCATGCCACAACTCTTCTGGTCTCCTATCATTTGTGTCTAATGCATGAAACCTATTTTTGAGGTGGTCTCTGAACTCAGGTGGGATATACTCAAGGTCATACCGTGGCTCTTGTATACTTGTGTATCCCACCTGAGTTCAGAGACCACCTCAAAAATAGGTAAAATAATAGTGAAGAGGACCTTATGAAGGAGATTGTTGTTAGGCACCATTGGGTTGGGTCTGACCCATAGCGACCCCATGTACAAAATAACAAAACACTTCCCAACACTGTGCCATGCCCGGCACTATGTTAGTGCTTCTCTGCTATTCGTAGGGTTTTCAATGGCTGTTTCTAAAGTGGGTTGCCAGGTCCTTCTCCCTTTGCAGTGCTGGGGATGAAACCCAGGGTCTCAGAGAGTACAGAGTAGCACTCTACAAACTGAGCTACACTCCAACCCATGAATGAGATTAGTGACCTTATAAAACACATACCAAAAAGGTTCCCCTTTCCACTATGTGAGGACACACCTGGACAGCTTCATCTAGGAACCAAGAAAAGGACCCTCACCAGGAGACCAAATCTATCAGTGCACTAGTCTTGACTTCCCAATCCCTAGAATTTTAAGAAATAAAGTTGTTTTTACACCACCCAGTCTATTACAAAACATAACCAAGCAGGATTTCTCCCAGCAATGCAAGATTGATTTAATATCTAAAAATCAATTAATGTAATACCAATGTAATATAATTATCAAGAAAATAAAGAATAAAAACTACATAATTCAGAACATTTTCTAAATCCAACACCCACTCATGATAAAACCCCACAAAACATTAGAAACAGAAGAAAACTTCCTCTACCAGATAATGGGAATCTGTGAAAATCCCAGAGCCTTAGTTCTCTAACTTTACAGTGGCATGCTTAATGCTTTGCCTCTAATATAAAGAACAAAACAAGGATGGCTACTCTATGTCTATTCAAATTGTTCTGGAATTTAAAACAAGAGAAATTAGACAATAATATGAAATATTAAGCATCCAGATGAAAATAAGTAAAACTACCTTTTTTCACACGTGGTATGATCTTATATAAAGAACCTTCAGAATCTAATAAAAATTTAAATAAGTTCAGCCAGGATGCAGGATACAAAAATTACACAAAAATTAATTGTATTTCTATATATATGGAATTAACTATTTAAAAATCAAAAATTAAAATTACATTTACAATAGCATCCAAAAATAATAATGAAGGAACAAATATAACAATGTAGGTATGTAACAACAACAAATAAATGGAAGGACATCACATGTTCATGGATAGGAAAACTTTAAAAAGCTCAGAAAGCTACATTTCTCAAATTGACCCACAGACACAAAACAATCCCAATCAAAATTCCAGCTGAATAGTCTTGTATTAGGACTGTCTTTTCTTAGTAAACTATTGGGGATTCCTAAGAAAAGACCCCCTAACTAGGACCCCTAACTAGACCTAATTAGGGTCTCTCTGACCAGCCTGAGGGACTGAACTCTGGGTGACCCCTGGCCTACATTCTAGTCACTCACTCCTCCCCCTCCCATCAAGTGATCAAAGATGGCCCCTGACCAGCTAAACTGTCATACCTGTCAGGGAATGCGCCCTGATTGGCTACTCCCAGTACATACCCCCTTCCAGGAGCCTATATAAACAGGAACCTGAGCACCACCTTCACCCCTATTGTTCTCCACTTGCTATTTGGACCCCATCACCTTGATCCAGCACTCCCCACTCCTGTGGCAGACTACAATTAAGCCAGAGTGTCAAGCCCAGGGGGCCCAAAGCGCCAAAGGCAACTAGCAAGGCACGAAGCACCCTCCCCTGGGAAGGAGGAGGGTAGAGAGGGTGAGCTGTGAGAGTCAAGACCAGTGGACCTCCAGCGTCTTCCAGACACCATCAGAGCTGTAGCATTGATAGTTGTAACATCATTAAGGCAGCAGCATTCTGTGCTACTGGCCTAGAGCTGCCACTTGTAGAGGGCTGTTTGATGGTTGCTCCTCCCTATGGCAGCAACCCAATAAACATTCCCACCCCTTTTTTTTTTTTTTTTAATAGAAGGTCTCCCTAGATCCTTCTTTGGCGTCTGGAGCCAAGCTCCCATCCTGATCCTGAGGGTTCCTGATACCCACCTAGTGTCAGGGCAAGGCTCTGTTCCCTTAGCTGGGCCTGAGCCGACCCCTGACAGTAAACCATCATCTACAAACCTTCTCAAAGAATAAGTGTGTTTTCCTAGAGCCTGGAAAATGAATCATAAAAGATAATTAGTGGCTTAATATGAGGCTTAACATGTTGCTTTCTCCTGCCCAGACATTTCCCACTGGAATACTTTACACTGCGGACCTTAATGGTTGCACTAATCTCATCATTATAAATGTGCTGTTTCCCTGGGCAAAGCCTGACTTTAAGGCTGCTCTTGGTCAGCCTTCACTTCTCAAATAAAGCAAGAAAACTTGCTCAACACAGAAAAGACGCAGTACTTTTTTAACACAATCCAACAAGATGCCAGGCATGGTGGCATATGCCTGTAATTCCAGAGACTCAGGAGGTGGAGGCAGGAGGATTAAAAGTTCAAGGCCAGAGGAAGCCTGCCTAACTTAGTAAGACTTTGTCTCAAAATTTAAAATAGTAAAAAAAATGGGCTGTGGGTATACTTCAGTGGTAGAGCACTTGCAAATGCACGTGTGAGGCCCTGGGTTCAACCCTCCAGTATCGAAAAAATAAATAAATAAATAAAAAATAAAAAATAAAACGACAATCCAACAAGATACCCTGCAAATTCTCCCTAAATACACCTAAAATCCTGCTTTAAATATAACAAACATTCTTTTGGCAAACAAGAAAATCTACAAGTAATCCCCAGGAATCAAAAACAAAACAGAAGGTAAAACCCACCAGACTGAATTCACAAAGGCAGATACTACAGCCAATCCTGGAGAGTGAGAATCTCAGTAACCTAGAAGACTGAGTTTTAATTCTCTGAGAAAGGAAAACAGACCCTGTATGAGTTAGAGATTCAAAGAAAAACTTCCTATGTAAGGCCAGGATGCTTGAAAGTTATATTCCCAATGAGGGAGGGGGCAGGGAATCAATCTACTAAACAAGGAAAAGACAAATACCTTTCATCAGTATCTTGTGGTTCAAAGGAAAGGATACGGTTTCCTGTGGAAATGAGATACCGGGCCTATTCAACAGATAGGGGAGTGTGTGTTTGTGTGTGTGTGTCCATGTACATAATTTCATTTTGGTCTTCACACTTTCTTCATAATTCAGGAACCTTCATGCCAGGAAATACAAACATTAGTCCCAGATCAGTGATACCATGAAAGCCTGAGGAAATGAATATAACACCCACTCCAACAGGCCATTTCTGCAACCCAATTCAACTTAAAATTCAACAATAAAGATATCAAATATGTGGTCACAAGCCAACATTTAAATATGTGAGGAAACAATATGTCTTGAGGAAGAGTGTTGAATAGAATCAGACTCCTAGAAACCCACAACTTTGCTGCTGAAAGTGAAGAGGATTTGAAATATTTACTGATGAAGAGCAAAGAAAACAGCCTTCAGTATGGATTGCACCTCAACTTCGACAAAACAAAAATCCTTATACTGGGTCAGTAAGTACGGCCTGCAGCCATAGGCCTGTGGCATCCATCCCATCAGATCTTGGAAGCTAAGCAGGGTTGGACCTGGTTAGTATTTGGACAGGAGAACACCGGGAAACACCAGGTGCTGTAGGCTTGGGAGAAGGACCCAGCAACCTGTTTCCAAAAATCAATCCACCATTGAAAACCCTATGAACAACAGAGAAGCACTGACATAGTGTTTCCTCTGTTGTATGTACGGTCGCTATGAGTTGGATAACGACTCAATGGCACCTAACAACAACAAGAAGCAACTTCATGATAAATGGAAAAAAGATTGAGGTTGTCCAAGATTTTGCTTTAGTTGGTTCTACCATCAAAAATCCATGGAAGCAGCAGTCAACAAATCAAAAGACGCATTACATTGGGAAGGCTACTGCAAAAGACCTCTTTAGGTTCTTGAAAAGTAAAAATGTCACGTTGAAGACAAAGGTGCACCTGACTCATGCCATGGTATCTTCAGTTGCATTATATGGTTGTGAAAGCTGGACAGTGAATAAACGAGGAGAAAAATTGATGCTTTTGAATTATAGTGCTGGAGATGAATATAGAATATACCATGGGCTGCCAAAAGAACCAACAGACCTGTCCTAGAAAAAGTGCAACCAGAGTGCTCCTTGGAAGCAAGAATGGCTAGCCTGTGTCATAAGTACTTTAGACATGTTGTCAGGAGGGACCAATCCCTGGAGAAGGTCATCATGTTTGGGAGAGTGATGGATCAACAAAATAAGGAAGACCCTCAACTAGACGCATTGACACAGTGGTTACAACAATGGATTTAAATATTAAAAATATCATGTGCATGGCACAGTGTTGGGGAGTGTTCATTCTGTTGCACATGGGTTCACTATGGGTTGGACCCAACTCAACAGCACGTAACAACAACAAGGAACTCAAAAAACAGAGCCTTTGAAAGAATTATGCTAAAAATAACTGTGAGATGAAAGGATTCAAATACATAAGAAAAAAGACAGTACAAAAATGTGGGGCTAGCAGTGCAGTTAAGGGTAGAGTGCTTGCCAAGGAATGCACAGGTCCTGGGTTCAATATCCAGTACCATACACACACACACAAAGCTTCAAAAAGACAATCAAAAGATTTCTTGACAGCAAAGATGTCAAATGCAGCCAAAGTGACCACTGAGTTGGGTAATTTTCATTAGTGCCAAAGTAACAGATGAGAGGCAGTTAGGGGACAAGATATTCACATGTATTCAAAGATTAACACCACAAATTGCTTAACATCATTATGACAGAAAGACTTGATTAAAAAACAATTGATTAAACTTAGCATAAGCAAAAACCATACCCAACATTATGAACTTCTTGACAGAATTAGAAATCATATCACTTACTAAGTATTCTGGTCAAAAATGTTTAACCTGAATCTATTCATGAGGAAATAATCAGACAAATCCAGGATATCTATACTCCAACTAGCCTGGTTCTTCAAAACATCAACATAATGAAAAATCAAACAAAAATGGAGGTGAGAATACTGTTTTAGATTAAGAGACATAATAAAAAAATGTAACTCAGGAACACTGATTGGACAGGTCAACGAATTATTGTAATAGGCCTTTGAGGAAACTGGGGAAACTTGAATAGGGGATGCCTAATAGGAGACACTGTAGAATAAATGGTCATCTTCTTAGGCTTAATGAGGCATTATAGATAAGTAGGACAACATCTTTACTTCCTGGGAGATTAAGGGTGACATATTTAGCAGTGACATCCTACAGTGTTTATAATTTATTTTCATGTTGTTTGGTCAAAGAGGAAAAAGACTTACACAATATACAACAGAGACATAAAGCACATGTGGTAAAATGTTACCATGTGACAAATCCTGATGAAAGGTGTTCTGGTATCCACTGTATTGCTCTTCTCATTATTTCATTATGTTTCAACAAAAACTTCAGAAAAGAATATGAATGGCCAAGAACAGGAAAAAACATCCAATATCAGTATTCATCAGTGAAATCTAAATTAATAGCACAATGAGATAATGCTTCACAGCCACTACCACAGCAACACTCAAAAGGACCACCAAGTGTCAACAAGGAAGCAAGGCAGCCTCACCTTTCATATATGCCTGGTGGAAGGATAATATGGTACTACCATACTAGACAACTGTCCAGGGCTTGTGACACCCTTATGCCTGCACATCATGTACCATGAATTTTTTTCTTTTTGTTGTGTTACTTGGGGGCTGAACCCAGGACTTGCACATACCTCATAAGGACTCTACCACTGAGCTGTACCTGCAGGACCATTTTCATTTTTATCTTGAGGCAGGGTCTCACTAAGTTACGCAGACTGCCTCTGGCCTCAAACCTCCTGAGTCACTGGGATCACAAGCATTTACTACCATGCTGCCTCTGTACTTTGAATTTATTTACCACCCATGCTGTTACCATCACCTGTCCCTCCTCCTCCCTCCCATGGGTCCTTTTCCTCCTCCCAACTAGTCCTCCCTTTGGCTTTCAAGTCTTTTATTTTTTTTTAATCTAGATTCCATATGAGAGAATATATGTAATATTTGTCCTTCAAGGCCTGGTGTATCCAGCTTATTAACCAAAATGTGATGATCTCCAGCTCCACCCACTTGCCTGCAAATGACAAAATTTTATTCCTCTTAGTGGCTAAATAGTACTCCGTTGTATATATACCACATTTTCATTATCCATTCATCTATTAATAGACGTCTAGGCTGGTTCCAGGGCTGGGGTTTAGCTCAGTTGGTGGAGTGTGCTCTCTACTGTGCACTAAAGCCCTTGGTTCAATTCCCAGCACTGAGAAAATGGGAGAAGGATGTGGCAATCCACTCCCAAAGCAATCCCAAAACAACCAGCCCTGAAAACCCTATGAAGGTCGCTATGAGTCAGACCCAACTCAATGGCACCTAACAACAACAAGCTGGTTCCACAACTTGGCTACTGTGAAAAGTACTGCGATGAATGCAGATGTGAGGTTGTCTCTGTGGTATGCTGACTCAGATTCTTTGGGTATATACCCAGGAATGGCATGCTTAGTGATACGGTAGTTGTTTTTGGTTTTCTGAGGAATCTCCTTACTGATTGCCATAGTAACTACACTAATTTACATTCCCACCAACAGCATATAAAGGTTCCTTTTATGCCATACTTTGCCAGTATTTGTTGCTTTCCTTCACTTCCCTCCCACTACCAGGGAGTTAAATCCAAGGCCTTGTACAAATGCAAAGCGCTCTAACACTGAGCTGCATTCTCTGCATCTTTTTATTTGAAGACAAAGCCTTGCTAAGTTGCACAGGCTGCCTCGGTCCTTGAACTTACAATCCTCCAGCCTCAGTCTTCAGAGTCACTAAGATTGCAGGCATATACCAAGTTACCTGCTTGATTTCTGCATGACAACCATTCTGCCTGGGGAGAGGTGGAATCTCAGTGTAGTCTTAATTTGCATTTCCCTGACAGCTAAGGACACTGAATTTTTTTTTTTCATATATTTAATGGTCATCTGTATTTCTTCTTTTGAGAACTGAAGGTTTAGTTCATTTGCCCATTTACTGATTGGATTTTTTTTGTGGGAGGGTTTGTGAGTTGTTTATATATATTCTAGAAACTAAACCTGTCAAATGAATAGCAAGCAAAGATTTTCTCCCATTCTACAGGCTGTTTCTTTGCTCTGTTTATTATTACCTTTGCTGTGCAGAAGCTTGATTTCACTCCATCCCATTTGCCCAGGAGTTTCTTACAAAGCCAAATATGCATTTATTTATTTCAGGAGTCAGTGCAACACTGCCCACCCAAATAAGGCCAAACTCAACCCAAGGACTGCTTCTGTACAGCCCTATAGCTAAGAATAGTTTTCACATTTTCAAAGAAAGGGTTGTTTAAAAAGAAAGAAGAGAAGGCGGCGGCGGCAGTGGAGGAAAAAAGCAGCAGCACCAGCAATGGGTACCACAGCAGCCTGCAAAGTGTAAAACATTTACTTTCTAGACAGAAATATATTTCATATCCAAACAGAAAAAGGATTACCAACGCTTCATCTACTGACTGAATGATCTAGAAATTCCCTCCTAGGTATTTACTGATGAGAAATGAAAGTATATACTGACAAAAAGACTTGTACATGTACATTCATAGAAGTTTGTTGTTGTTGTTAGGTGCTGTCGAGTCGGTATCCGACTCATAGCGACCCTCTGTACAACAGGGGAAACACTATTATCAGTGTTTCTCTGCTGTTCATTAGGTTTTCAATGGCAGATTGATTTTTGGGAGGGGGTTGCCAGGTCCTTCTCCCAAGCCTACAGCTTCTAGTGTTCCCATGCGGTCTCCCATCCAGGTACTAACCAGGCCCGACCCTGCTTAGCTTCCGAGATCTGACAGGATTGGATTCCACAGGGCTATGGCTGCCATAGAAGTTTAGCTCACAATAAAAATCTGGGGGGGCTGCGAGGTGAGGCAAGTAATTCTGTAAGCTGATCCTAAAATTCACATAGGACGGCAAAGAGCCAAGAATATTAAAGGTAACTTGCAAGAATACATTGAGGGGGAGGGGCTTGACAGACTAGAACTACATAGTCATCTTTAAGAGCCAATTTTTTTCCCATTAAACGTCAACTGTTTGCAATTGCTTTCCTTGCTTATATGACTTATCATTTAACTAGCATAGTAACTTAATCTTTTTTCCACTAATTAAAAATTAGTTGTGAAAGCTATTAATTTTATGTTAAATACAATCAATTTTCAAAAACAATTTTTGCAGCATTTTCCTTCTACACTAATATTTAAACTTGTAGAAAAACATACAAGGCATGTAAGTAAGGTTTTTTACTCTAAGTTACATTTAAAATGTTCACCACTTAAAGACAAATATGCAAATACTCATAGTAAACGGAATAGCATGGCTTGTTCAAATTACTGGCACTATAAAGTGCCAGTGATTCAATATGATGGAAATCTCTGAGATCACATGTTGAACAAGCAAAAAATGCTGTTGGGGAATTCACCTTTTCAACCTGCTTGTGAATGAAGCAGAAACCAAATAGCTTTCTCTGATCTGGCCCTACTTTTTTTTTTTTTTTTTAATTAGAAATTTTTAATGTACACCATAATGTGATTCATTTTGACATGCTTTTCATTGTGACAATTTTCATATATGCAATTTGATAAGCATTATTCATATAGGTTACCCCTTACCCTCCTCGATGTTTCCCCCCTCCCCCCCTTCCCATCTAAGTTTCCCATACAAGTCTTCTCTATCTTTTACTATGTAGTATTTTTCTATATGTCCTTGGGTTCCATTTCTGTTTAAGATAGAACTTTTCCGGTAGTGGTCTTTGTTTCCATCTTGTTAGAACAATCACATGCGATTTCTAGTCCATTTATATTGACCTCATTCTTATCTTCCCTCCCCCCCCTTTTAATGTGATCTGACCTTTGAGTAGGATTTTTCCTTCTTGTAATTTTGAGTCAGCTCTCTCATATGAGTGAGAACATGTGTTGTTTCTCTTTCTCAGCTTGTGTTCGTTCACTTAAAATAATTTTCTCTAATTCCATCCATTTTGCTGCGAATGACCCTATTTCATTTTTCTTGATTGCTGAATAGTATTCCATTGTGTATATATACCATAATTTTTTTATCCATTCTTCTGTTGAAGGGCACTTTGGTTGATTCCATATCTTTACTATTGTGAAAAGCGCTGCATTGAACATGGAGATGCAGGTGTCTCTGTGGTATGATGACTCATCTCCCTTTGGGTAAATTCCCAATAGTGTTATAGCTGGGTCATATGGTAGATCTATTTTTAGTTTTTTGAGGTACCTCCATATTGA
>VMDO01019668.1:14509-39356 GCA_007922755.1 Pedetes capensis
GTCAGTGCTTCTCTGCTGTTCATAGGGTTTTCAATGGCAGATTGATTTTTGGGAGGGGGTTGCCAGGTCCTTCTCCCAAGCCTACAGCTTCTGGTGTTCCCAGGTGGTCTCCCATCCAGGTACTAACCAGGCCCGACCCTGCTTAGCTTCCGAGATCTGACGGGATCGGATGCCACAGGGCTATGGCTGCAGGCTTATACAGAATTACAATTCACTAAATCTTATGAAAGGTCAGAAAAAAGACAAGGAAGTTGGTAACAATGATGGATTACATCAAGGTTTTGTCAACAATCTCTTGATTAAATTATCACATGAGTGTTAGGTGGTAATCAAAGTAAAAGATGAACTCAGAGACAAATTGTGTTTTACTTCAAAAAGATAAACCAAGACAATCTGAACACCTACACCTCCTGTGTCTAATTCAATTAACTATTCTTAACTTTATGCAGGAATTAGGGGTGGTTAACTGTTACCTGTGTGTCACCCCATTGTGTCCATTTTGTTATGGCAAATGGGTGCTGTATCTTATCAGAATGATTTGTTTACTATAGAGCTGTTGGTACAAAGGCTTTAGTTTGTGTTGACTTAAGGAATTTACGCTGTTGGAAGCCATACAGGAATTTCCCTAAGAAAGTTAGCTAGGGTTTGTCAATTCCCAATCTGAATCAGCACTGCCCACAGAGCCAGAAGATTATATATGATCAATTAAAATTTAAGAAAAAGAAAAGATGAGGCTCCAAGTCCCTTTCCATAAAGAGACCTTCTTTTTGAAGTTACTACTCCCTTTCAGAAGACTTTCCCTCCAAGGCTTAGGAGGTACTCTTCCCCTTTCAGTGGACTTTCCCTCCAATGCCTTTATTAAAGATACTCTTCGTCATGTGGGGACTCTTGTCTACCCATCATGAGTGGATCTGGAGCCGGCATGGATGTACAGATATTTCTTAAGTATGCTGACTTCATGTCCTTTGGGTATATGGCTAGGAGTGGTATAGCTGGATTATATGGTAGATATAGTTTAAGTTTTCTAAGAAACTTCCTTACTGTATTTCACAATAGCTGTACTAACTTACATTTCCAACAACAATATATAAGGGTTTCTTTCCCTCAACATTCTAGCCAGCATTTGTTACTTTTTGTTTCTTGATGATAGCCATTTTGACTAGGGTTAGATGGAATCTTTGTATAGTTTTGATCTACATTTCCCTGATGGATAAAAGTGGAGGGCATTTCATTTCAAAAGTGGAGGGCATTTCCCTGATAGATAAAAGTGGAGGGCATTTCATGGGCTGTTTGTCCTTCTTTTTTTGAAAAAGTATCAGTTCAGATGACTTGCCCATTAAGAAGTTGGATTACTTCTACTTTTCTTGTTAAAATTGTTATTATTTATATATTGTGGATATTAGTTCTTTGTCAGATGAATGGCTGACAAACACTTTCTCCCTTTCTCTATGCTGTCTCTTCATTCTCTTAATGAAATGTCTGCAAAAGCTTTGTAATTTCATGCAAAGCACTATGTGAATTCTTGCTTTTATTTCCTGAGCTATAAGAGTCTTATTCAGAGTCCTATTCAGAAATTTGTTTACTGTGCCAATATCTTGAAGTGTTCCCCCCAGTTTTGTCTAGTAATTTTAAAGTTTCTATTCCTATATTAAACCTGTTGATCTATTTTGAGTTGATTTTTGCACAGTGTGGGAGATAGGGATCTAGTTTCAATCTTGTATATACAGATATGCAGTTTTCCCAGTATCATTTGTTGAACATGCTTTTTATCCTCAGTTTGTGTTTTTTTTTTGTGTGTGTGTCTTTGTTGAGTATCAGTTGGCTATAGATGGGTGGGTTTATTTCTAAGTCCTCTACTCTGTTTTATTGGTCTATGTGCCTATTGTTGAGTTCTGAAGAATGAAGAGCCATTTGGTTAGGATCTGTTGATATATATATATATATATATATATATATATATATATATATATCAAATAGGTGTATATTATATATAATATATAGAGTATCCATGTATAATCTATCCATATATGTCTTATATATGATGTATAATATACAATATAATATATAATATATGTAATATATTATATATAATGGGTTTACCTCATTTGGTAGAGTGTTACTCCATACTTTCTGAAGACCCAGGTGCGATCCTCAGCACCACAAAAATGGGAGAAAAATGTTGCAGTCCACTAGCAAATACAATTTCAAAACAATCAGCCATTGAGAAATGCATGAGAGTTGCTATGAGTGAGTCCCAGTTTGACAGCAACTAACAGCAACAACACGATATATAATATACAATATGTAATATATTATGTATATCACATGAGTGTTAGGTGGCAATCAAAGTAAAAGATGAACTCAGAGACAAATTGTGTTTTACTTCAAACAGATTGTTGTTAGGTATCATTGAGTTGGGACTGACTCATAGTGACCCTGTATACATTAGAATGAAACACTGCCTGACAATGTGCTATGCCCTGCACTCTGTCAGTGATTCTCTGCTATTCACAGGATTTTCATTGGCATATTGTTTCAGGAGTGTTTCGGGCTTGGATTGCCAGGTTCTTCTCCCTAGTCTGTTGTTGTAGTTGTTAGGTGCATTCAAGTCAGTATCTGACTCATAGCGACCCTCATAGGGTTTTCCGTGGCTGACTGTTTCTCGGGATTGCCTTGGGAGTGGGTTGACAGGCCCTTCTCCCATTTTTGAGGTGCTGGGAATTGAACTTGGGACCTCAGAGACTGCAGTGCAGCATTCTACCAACTGAGCTAAATCCCAGCCTCTCTAGTCTGCTACTATGTGATGGTTGTGCATATATATATATATATATATATATATATATATATATATATATATATATATGATATATACACACATTTGTTTTATATATATTATATGTATATATAAATCAAATATGTGCAAAGAAGAATGAGAGACAGAGAGAGAGAGATAGAGAGAGATATTTGATATTGGGCCCAAGGGATGAATAATTCTAGTTATGAACAATTTCCAAATGTCCAAGAATGAGGCAAGACTAAGAAGATATAGAACTTGGAACTTCCCATAGCAAAAGGCATAGGTTGCAACAACAAACTAATTCATCTTGTCTATTCTAAATTTTCCTCTACTGCCTGCTCTGCATTTAATTAAGAGTATTTTGAGTAGGAGGACATTTAAGATGTCATTGCATATTTAGAGCTTTGTATAATGTTTATGAAAGTGTATCACTCTGCACCTGACATGAAACAGAGTATTGTTGGATTCCCATGGCTTATGGTTTACACAGTGCCAATAAAATTTCTTCATATTTTGCCAGGAAAACTACCTCTGTCTTAAATCACTGTAATAAATATTCAAAAGAGGAAGGGTTACATGACTCAAAAGACTGAGACTGTAAAGTATAAAGATAAAATAAAGGCTACAATAATAATATCTACCTTGAGTTGAGAACAATCCCTGACACTCAATAAGCACTACATCTGTGTCTCATAGATTTAAAAATGTACTTAATGGAGATATTAAATATTGATTGCTACTTTTGGAATTTTGGATATGTGTGCTTTTCAACTAGGCAATCACTGGACACATTTATCTATTGAGAAATATAAATGTGGATAATGGACTAAAGGACAAAATGTTTAAGTTGTATTTGATTTTAATTCATGTAAAATGTTTATTGGTGCTGGGAAGTAAAACCTAGGTTCCACGCATATTTTCTAAGCACTCTACCATTGAGGTGTACCTCAGCCCAGTTTTTTTTTTTTTTTTTACTTTTTATTTTAAAACAAAGTCTGGCTAAGTTATGCTGGCTGCCTCTGGCCTCAAGCATATGGTCCTTCTGCCTCCTCCTCCAAAGTCGCTGGGATTACAAGTGTGTGCCACTGCTCCCAGGTAATTAATGTAAATTTTAAAAGCCACATGTGACTAACAGCTGTCATATTACACAAACTAGCTTTGGAAAGAAATAGCTTACTTGTGTGTTGTTACAAACTGGTGATATTATCAAAATGTTTAAGCTAATCAGGGAAAATACTGAGATTAAATATCCTTTAGAAAATTAAATCAATTTTTTACTTCTTAAGTACTCCACAGAGGCAACATATCAATGTTAAATGCACAAAAAATATTCAAAAGCCTCCACCTTGCACTGTTAGAATTTGTAGACCAATGATGATTTCACTAAGGATGAGAGAAGCTGTGTTCAGTTTGTACCCACCAATGAAGAAAATAAAGAGTAAGCCAGACACGGTGGCACATGCCTGTAATCCCAGCGGCTCAGGAGGCAGAGATGGGAGGATAGCAAGTTCGAGACCAGAGGCCGTCTGCGTAACTTAGAAAGACCCTGTCTCAAAAAGTAAAAAATGGACTGTTTGTGCAGCTCAGTGGTCCAGCACTTGCAGAGCTTGCAAGCACAAGGCCCTGGGTCCAACCCCCAGTACCACAAAAATAAAAAAATAAAAACAAATAAATAAATAAATAAAGAGTAAGATCTCTATTTTCATAGCTGTTGAAAAGACAGAAGGTGGTCATCCTTAACATTCTCCTAAACACAGAGCCTGGACTATAATTTATGATAATATAGCAAGGCCACGTGGAAAAGATAAATCACCTTTCTTATAAGATGAACTCTATATATCCCATAGGCTTATATTACACAACAGATGATTTGGTAAAGTATCATGTCATCCACAAATAAGAACAATTTGACCTCTTCTTTGCCTATCTATATCTTTTTGATTTCTTCCTCTAATCTAATTGTCCTGGCTAGGATATCAGTAACAATGTTAAATAGAGTAGGAGAGAGTGGACACCCTTTTGTTGCTCCAGATCATAGAGGAAATGATTTAAATTTTATTCCATTTAATATGCTATTGGCTGTAGGTCTGTCATAAATGGCTTTTATGATGGTAAGATATTCTCCTGTTATGCCTATCTTCTCCAGAGTTTTTATCATGAAAAGACCTTCTCAGCGTTGATTGAAATGATCATTTGATCTTTATTTGCAAGTCTGTTGATACATTGAGTTACATTAATCAGTTTTCATATGTTGAACCAGCCTTGCATCTGTGGAATAATTCCCACTTGGTCATGGTGAACAATCTTCTAAATCAATTCATGCTTTTCCCTCTCTGCTTTCAAAACTGATTTTCTGCTGTCTAAGGTAAGCATTCATACAATAATATGTGGTGGGGAGGATCTGTTTTGATTTACTCTGGGAGGGATACTGAATGGTTCAGTTGTGTAGGTATCCACCTCTTGTGTTAAGTTTGGTAAGTTTTCATTCAATATTTTTTGGAATAAATTTCCTAATCCTCTTGTATTGCTTTCTGCTCCTTCATGAACTCCCTGAATTGTTAGGTTTCATTTTCTCATTTTGTCCGAAACTTCTTGGAGTCCCTGTTCATACTCTTTCATCATTTTCTCTATCTTAGCTTGTGTGTAACTAATATGTTGTACTCCTTCTTCTGCATATGAAATCTTCTGTTCAGCCTCATCCAGTCCAGATACTGAGAATTCAACTGAAGTGTTTACTTCATTCAGCTTGCCTTGCATCTTAAGTTTTGCTGCTTGATTTTTTCTATCTAATAATTTTTAGCTTATTATTATTATTGTACCAGCTGAGAAACCTTCTTCTCCAATATTTCAAGAGTGCTGGTGTTGTTAGCTTTGATGTCCTTTAGCATATTTATAATCAAAATTCTAAAGTCTGATTCTGACATCTCTATAAATTGGTATTGCTTGGTATTTTCTGTTAAGAGGCTTTGGTCTATGAGATCCAGCATGTCCTTTCATGTTTTGTGTACTTTTTTCCTGAGGCTTGCCCATTGGTTGGCCTGGAGTTAGGTTCTGCCTCCTCCGAGTGTGAAGAGACTCTCCCTCTGGTGTTCCTTTGAGTTTGGGTGATAATGAGTTAGGGACACTTTTCTCTCACTCCCCTGCCCTGTAGTTTGAAGCCTCAGTGCCTAATGTCTAGGTTCTGCTGCAGACTCTGTATTCAGCACTGTCCCCTTCAGTTTCTTTCCATTCCCTGCATTCCCAGCCCCCAACTGGTCTTCAGCTTATACCATGAGGCTTAGGTTGCTGAGCCTGTGGGACTGTTACTCTGAATCACCAGCCCTACCCAACCCCAGATGAGCCTTGTTCTGGACCAGTTCTCCTAGGTTCAGGGAACCATCAGCCCATGTTGCTCTTCTCTCTGCCCTGGACTCTCCACTCTTCAGCTTTCCACTCTCCAGTTTGCTATTCCAATGGGACTGGGGGCCCAAGTGGCAACAGTCTCTTCCTCTACTGGGGGAGGAGGAAGGAAAGGAGATGGGGAAAGAAGAAAGAAAAATAAAAAAAGCAGAACAAAACAAACAAACCCCAAAAAGGAAGAAAAAATTATTCAGAACAGAAAATAACACAAAAAACACAAATACACAATAACATCCAGACCAATATAACAATGAAAGTAGAAAAAAGTAAAGTAGAAGAACAAAAACAGTACAGAAAAGAACATCTGCCACGTCCAGATCCACTCATGATGGGTAGATGAAGTCCCCACATGAGGAAGGATACCTCTAAAAAGGCATCAGAGGGAAAGTGTACCGAAAAGGGAAAAGTAACTCTAGCCTCGGAGGGAAAGTCGACCAAAAGGGGAAGAGCACCTCCAAAAAAGACTCTTCATGGAAAGGGACTTGGGGCCTCATCTTTCCTTTTCTTTAAATTTTAAATTTGGATTTCTGGGAATCCTAATAAAAAAACAAGTAATGAATGTAAATATATAATCTGATTCTGTGAGCAGTGCTGATTCAGAGCAGGAGTTAAGAAACCTCTCTAATAGGCCTACATTGGGAAAATTCTTGGATGACTACCAACAGCATGAACTCCTTGAGTCAACACAGTACAAAGGCTTCCCTGATAATTTAGCATGGGTGTGCTTATCTATCTAAAGGCAGACCTTGGTTCCCAGCTACAGAAAAATAATAAAGCCTGCTATTCTGGTCAGCCTGACCCTCCACTGCTATTATTACTGATAGGTGTGTGTAAAACTGCACATATTCTTACTACGTGCATGACCTAAGCTTAAAAAGGCTGCATAAAAAACTGAGCTATCTGAGCAATAAATGGAACAGAATCACACTGCCTCTGAGCTACTGTATCTCTGTCTCCCATCGCTGACTCCTCACCCACCTTCAGCAACCCTTTGATCCTAGGCTGCAGCTGGACTGTGACAAACATCAATACCCACATGGAAAAAGACAGTGAAACAATGAACAAGCAATGGAAAAAAACAGGAGGAAGACAACAACAAAAACATGTACACACACATGCAAAAAAAAAAAGGGAAAACCAAAAAAGAAAAGAAAATGAGGAAGTAGGATATACTAGAGAGCTCAGATTTAACCACCTTCCCTTGTACCAGCAGCAATCATCAACCTTTTGAAAGGGTCCTGCCTCACTTCCCTTAGGCAAGAGTCTTTGCCCTGTTCCACAGTCTCTCCTTCCTACCTGCTGCTGTCAGGGGAAACCATACTGAGCCACTGTTCATCTGTGGCCCCTACTGGTGCCTCCATCTGTAGATCTGTTTTCAGTCTTCTCTTGTGTAAAATTTCCTAAGCAGTGATGACAGCTTTATTTGGTGATTTCTCAGATTCCCTACATGCTCTCTCACTGAAAGCCAGCAGGTCGGGGGGGAGGGGTTTCTGTTCAGTGTCCCTCTGGTGGGGGGATGTTGGTGGAAAGTCCATACTGGTCTTTGGGGCTAGGCCAGTTTTCAGGGTGCTCTTGGAGACCAACCCTGTGGAGTGCTTTGCCTGTACTGCATTATCAGAGAGGTGGTGTGACCTATGCCATCCTTCCGAGACTTCTGCCTCCCCCACAGAGCTCTAGCACCCAGATCTCAATTCAGAGAGCACAACCCAAAGGGCAGGAGCAGTTAGGTGTGCAAGCCAGATCCCAAAGCCAGGCCCTCTTCTCTCTCCTGTGTCCCAACCCCACCGTGCTCACTCACCAATCCCATGCTACAGTGGGTGGGATGATATGGTACCACCCCCAGTGGATCTGAGGCCTCCACTCCCCTGTGGGACTCACGCTCCACCACTCTCCTATCACAAACTGCATGACCGGGACCTCCATGCTGTGGGGATGGCAGCTGCACTGCTGACACTGGGTGCACCTGGTGTCCAAGACTTACTCATCAGTTGCTCTCCGTGGGAAGTGCTATCCGTGTCTTATGGGCAGGATGTTGGCAGTTGTCAGGGTTGCGCTCCATGGTGAATCTGAGCTCCAGACATCTATGTGAAATTTTCCATGTGTTGTATGCTCTCTGTGTCCTGCGATCCAGGTGATGGGGGATTGTCCACACTGGTTTCTCTAGTTCTCCACTTCAGATTGCAATCTCGTTGACCCCTGGACTCTCTCCACTGTCTGCGCAGTCCACATGTGGGAGGAATTGCTGGTGAGTTTCCTGGCAGCACACCTCTGTGTAGCTCATGATTTTCTCTTCCTGCTAGAACAAATCTTCACATTTCTGCTAGTCAACTCTCACTGACCTGCTGTGCTGATTCCTCCCTTTTTAAACTTTTGGTAGTTGATAGTATTTTCCTAACTTGTGGGTATTTTTTATATACCTCTATCTCTTATCTAACTTATTAATCTACCTGACTGATCAATATGTGTTCTAAGCCATTGTTTAAACTCTCCTTTTACTCCCAGTCTGAAGGTGGGTGTCATCTGTCCACCATCTTAGCAGCTCTCCTATTTTGTATTTTTTATCTTGAGTCAGAGACTTGCTAAGCTATGCAGGCTGCCTCTGGCTTCAACCTTGCAATCCTCCTGCCTCTGCCTCCTGAGTGGCTGGGATTACAGGTATGTGCCACTGTGCACAGCTTTTTCCCAACACTTGTTATCAAGATTCACTCTTTTGGCCATTGAAATAAGCATCTCAATCTATATAGTGGTATCTCATTGCTAGTATCTGATACATATAGGTGTTGTTGTTGTTATTAGGTGCTGTTGAGTTGGGTACCACTCTTAATGATCCTCATAGAGTTTTCTTTTCTTTCTTTTTGTGGCAGTAGGTTTTGTACTCAGGGCCTCTCACTTGCATGCTTTGCAAGTGCTGTACCACTGAGCTGTACATCCAGTCTTTTTTTTTTTTTTCTTTTTTTGCTTTTTGAGACATGGTCTGGCTAAGTTACATAAACTGCCTCTGGTCTTGAACTTGCAATCCTCCTACCTCTGCCTTCTGAGTCACTGGGATTACAGGCATGCACAACCATGCCCAGCTGCCTCATAGTATTTTCATTGGCTGATTGTTTCGAGATTGTTTAAGGAGTGGTTTGCCATGTCCTTCTCCCATTTCTGTGGTGCTAGGGATCAAACCCAGGTCCTTAGAGAGTGAAGAATAGCACTCTACCAAGTGAGCTAAACCTCAGTCCCATCCGGGGGTCTCAAGTATGAAAATCAAGCATTCTACCACTGAGCTACATCCTCAGCCTGCACAGTTGTTTTAATTTGCACTTTCCTGATGACATATAAAGTGGACATCTTTTCATATCCTTATTTGCAGTCTTCTTGGTGAGAGGTCAGGTAAGACTTTGACCTATTTTTAATCAGTTGTTTGATTTCTTATTGTTGACATTTAAGAGATATTTGTTCATTGTTAATAAAAGTTTTGTATCACATATTCTTTTGTAAATATTTTCTACCAGTGTGTGGCTTGTCTTTTCACTTTTCACTCCACTCCAGTGTCATTTGCAAAGATTTTTTTTTTATTTTAGTAGATTCAGCTGATCAATTCTTCCTTTTTCTCTTTTTTGTTGTTTTTGGAGTACTGAAGTTGAACTCAGGGCCTTGTGTCCATGTTAGCCTAGTACTTCTCCACTGGACTGTACCCTAGCTCTTTATTTTATTTTTACTTTATTAAGTATTGCTACATTCATTGCAGTTTCCTCTGCCGTCAAACATGTGATCTTCCTGCTTCAGCTTCCTGAGTAGCTTAAATTACAGGTTTATGCCACGACATGTAACTTTTAATTCTTTTTTTTTTATGGATTGTGTCTTTGGTATTATATCTGTAGTCATCATTACACCCAAAGTATTCTAGATTTTCCTCTATGTTATTTCCTAGGAATATTATAATAGTCTGATTTACATTTAAGTCTGTGGTTCATTTTAAATTCTTTTTTTTTTGTGTGTGTGGTACTGGGGGTTGAACACAGGCCTTCACACTTGCATGTTTTGCAAGTGCTGGACCATTGAGCTGCACCCCTAGCCCATTTTTGGTTTATGTTTTTGAGACAGGGTCTTGCTAAATTATGCAGACTGCCTCTGGTCTTGAACTTGTGATCCTCCTGCCTCCGACTCTGGAGTTGCTGGGATTACAGGTGTGTACCACCGTTGAATTCATTTTTGTGAAAAGTATGAGGACTGTGTCTGCATCCACTTTTTTCCCATGTTGATGGACAGTTGTTTTATCACTTTCTCAAAAATATAATTTTTTTCACTCTTGTATTGCCTTTACACTATATTTCTATAGTTTTTTTCTAGGTTCTCCATTCTGGTCCTTTGATCTATATTTCCATTCTTTCACTAATTCTACCGTATTGATTATTGTAGATTTATAGTAAATTTTGAAGTAGTGTCAGTCCTGCAACTTTGTTGTGTTGTTCTTCAATATTATGTGGGCTCTTCTGCGTCTTTTGATTCTACACATAAAATTTGGAATCACTTTGTTTATGTGTGTGTGTGTGTGTGTGTGTGTGTGTGTGTGTGTATGTGGCAATCCCGAAGCACTCAGCAACAACAACAACACTATATATATCTTTTTTATTGTTCATTTTTGATACAAAGTTTCCTTCTGTAGCCCAGAGTGTCCTGAAACTGAGGATCCTCTTGTCTTAGTCTATTGAATAGTGGATTTATGGGTATGTACCACATGCCAAGCCCAAGCTCATTTTCTTAGTTTCTTAACTACCAATTTTCATTTTAATTAACCCACAATGCACACTATCACTCCCACCACAACTGCCACCACTACCTCTGGAGGTACCTTCTGCTTTGGAAATAGACTTTCTACATCATTTTAAATTATATTTTTTCTCTTCAGTTACCAAGACTGTTTTCTCTGTTACACTGAACTAGATTATATGGCAATTGTAGTGAATATATATGTATATGCATCCTAAGTATATACCCAAGAGAAGTGGAATTTATGTCCACTGAAAAGCTTTTACAAAACTGTTGATAGAATCATTTTTTATAATTAGCAATTTTGGGAACAACCCTAATGTTCATAAACAAAGTGTACCCATAAATGGGATGCTATAGGGCAATAAATAGGAAATTAACAATTATTTATGCTATGATATGAATTCATCTTGAAAACACTGTGCTACATGAAAGGAGCCAGACACAAAAAATCATAATAGTAAATCTATAGAGATAGATTTACCTAGGTATATGGGAGGATGGTGGGGTGATAGAGTGAGTGACATGATAGTTGCAATAGCTAAAAGGTGCTCTATTTCTTTTTGAGGTTATAAAAATGTTCTAAAATTCACTTTTATAATAGCAAGAGACAAGAATGCTATTTTAGATAAAATAGTAAGAGGAGGCCTCTACGAAGAGGCAGTATATGAGCAAAGGGCTAAATGTGTTTAGAGAGGTAGGCAAGAGTCACTCTGGGCAGAACTGTCAGATACAGAGAAGAGAAAGTATGAAGAAATAGCATCTATAAGTAGCAAAGAAGGCTACTATGGCTGAGTGAGTGAGCAGTGGGGAAGAGTGGTGAGAAGTGAAGTCAGAGAAGTAAGTAATTAGGGACTTGCAGACCCTAACAAAAGGTTGCTGCTCTACATATGATGACAAATCTGTGAAAGCTTTTGAGCAGAAAGGAGCATGATATAACTGAGGCTCCAATTTCTGCAGCTACTCTGGCTATTGTGAAGAGAACAAATTACAGGAAATAAAAGATATGGCTTAAATCTAAGCAATTGCTGATGGTGATTGAGACCAGGGTTATAAACATGAAGATGGTAAGAAGTGATCTGATTCAGAATATATTTTGAAAGTAAAGTTAACAGGATTTGCTGATGAGCATGAGATGAAAGAAAACAATTTTAAAAAGAAACAACTTTAATGTTTTAGGCCTGGAAAATTGAGTAAATAAGGTACTGTTTACTGTAGAAGGGAAGATTAAGAGGGCACAAGGTTTATGAAAGGAAGTTGTTGTTATTGTTGTTAGATGCCGTTGAGTCCGTATCCGACTCATAGTGACCCTCATAGGGTTTTCAGTGGCTGACTGTTTCGGGATTGCCTTGGGAGTGGATTGCCAGGTCCTTCTCCCATTTTTGCGGTGCTGGGAATTGAACTCGTGACCTCAGAGACTGCAGCGCAGCACTTCACCAACCGAACTAAATCCCAGCCCATGAAAGGAAGTAGAGGGCATAAATAAAACAAATAACTTGAGATTAAATGTTAAAAGACCATTAGAGAGTCAAGTGGAAATATTGATTAAGCAGTTGGTTATAAAAAGTCTGAGCTGGAAACATACCTCAGGGTAATGAGCATGTATATGGTATTTAAAGGCACTGGCTCAGATGCCACACTTGGGAATGAATGTAGTCAGAGAAAGGAGAAGGCCAAGAACTGAGCCTTTTAGGCATTTCATTGTTTATAGGTTGGGAAGGCAACCATCCAGATTGCCTAAGAAGTAGTGGTTAATAAGGCAGTGGATAGTGAAGTGGCTAGTGAAGGAAAATTGAGATAGACCTCAAATACAAGTGGGAAAACCTTGCAAGAAACAGAAAATAATGAATAAGAAAGAGCTTCTGAAAGGTCGAATAAAATAGGACTGAGAGTTGATTATTGCACTTAATTATGTAGTATAGTGCTTTTTGGATAATTTCTGTGATCATACTCCTTTATTCCTAATTTTATCATTAACTTATTCTGTGACTTTGCCTACTGAGATAATTCAAGTCCTTACTGGATTAAAGGGGGATATAAATAAATAAACTTTCATGATAAAATTGTTCGTTGTTGGCACCTGGAAATTCATTCAACAACCATTTGATGAGTTATGCACCATACATTTTGTAGGGATTACTATGAACTAAGACTCCACATAACACTGACTAAAGGCAGGTAGCTATGGTTAAGTCATATGCTGGGTATTGTATGACTTACGGCAATAAATTTACACACACACACACACACACACACACACACACGCACATGTATATGGGCTGGGATTTAGCTCAGTTGGTAGAGCACTGCGCTGCAGTCTCTGAGGTCCCGAGTTCAATTCCCAGCACCGCAAAAATGGGAGGACCTAGCAATCCACTCCCAAGGCAATCCTGAAACAGTCAGCCATTGAAAACCCTAAGAGGGTCACTGTGAGTTGGATACCGACTCAACGGTACCTAATAACAACAATAAAATGTGTGTGTGTGTGTGTGTGTGTGTGTATATATATATATATATATATATATATATATATATATATATATAATTTTTTTTTCCATACTGGGGTTGAACCCAAGGCCTTGCACTGGCATGCTTTGCAAATGCTGGACCACTGAGCTGCCACCTCCAGCCCATACTTTTTTACTGTTTGAGACAGGGTCTCGCTAAATTATGCAGACTGTCTCTGGTCTTGAACTTGGCATCCTCTTGCCTCCACTTCCCGAGCCACTGGAATTACAGGCATAGGCCACTGTGCCCGGCAATTTATATAATCTTGACTAAAGGCTCCAGATGTATTAATAGTTACACTGTGAGAAGCAAATCTGTGAATCTGTTTGAATTAAATGAGTGAATATCTTTTTGGCATTGGTATCAAAAATGATTTGTTGAGCAAGGCACACACACACATACAATTAAAACAAGGATTTTTGTGAAGATATTTGATGCATGTAAACTTTATTAAAATCAAAACTTTCATTCAATGCAAAGCATAATAAAAGGAGTTTAATGGGCAAGTGAAAAGACCGGAAAATTTATTCAAATATTTAGTAAACTAAAACATAATCTCTATAATATATAATGCCTGCAGCCATAGCCCTGTGGAATCCGATCCCGGCAGATCTCGGAAGCTAAGCAGAGCCGGGCCTGGTTAGTTCCTGGATGGGAGACCACCTGGGAACACCAGGTGCTGCAGGCCTGGGAGAAGGACCTGGCAACCCCCTCCCAAAAATCAATCTGCCATTGAAAACCCTATGCACAGCAGAGAAGCACTGACAATAGTGTTTCCCCTGTTGTACAGAGGGTCACTATGAGTCGGATACCGACTCGACGGCACCTAACAACAACAACAACATAATATATAATAAACAAATTAGCAAGAATAAGATGAAAATCCCCTCAAAATAAGCAAGCAATACGAACAGAACATTTCTAAAAAAGAATCTAAAATGTTTAATGAAAAAGAACAGTTGCTCCACTTTAGAAGTAATAAAAAAAATGCAACTTCAAACAATGAGATCATTCTAAACCGATCATATAAAATCTATTAAAAATTCAAGTAGTATTGAGTGCTGGTGAAAACATGAGGAATTAGAATCCTTATGCAGTGATGGCAGAAATAGAAATTGATACAGAAATTTTGGGGGAAATTTGTTAGCATTTAGGGAAAGTAAACATGCACATACCATTCCTGGGTATATCCAAGAGAAACTCTTACATAGAGATATATAGAGAGAGGCATCAGTGAAGATGTTTGTGGGCTGCGGGTGCGTTTCAGAAGTAGGGCACATGCCTAGGCTGAAGGCCCTGGGTTCCATAACTAGCACCACAAAAATATGTTAATAATAGCAGTATTAGTAATATCAAGGAACAATTGATTTGCTTAGTGATGGACCATAAAATGTTGCAAACATGTGATTTAATGTCTACCAGTTTATGACTTCCAAGTATGTTTTTTTGTTATTCACTTCTCACAAACAATCCTAGCTAATATCTGTGAGGCTCACCACTACTGTCTCTGGGCCCAGAAAGTGGAGCAGGAAACTCACATGCAATTTCCCAACAGGGAACCTGTGGGGACCAGGTGAGTCACAATGGAGTGAGAGATTTCAGGAGGTCTCTTAAGAATAGCTCTTTATTCCACAGCACTTAAAAGTGCTGTGGCGTTTTAGGTTGACAAACAGCTCTGAGGGTGGAAGTGAAAAATAGTTCTAAATTGCTTTCAGCAATGGTGGTCTGCTGGAGTAGGGTTCTGGCACTGGTCTGGCAGTCACTGCTGGGCTCTCCATAGTAGCAGCTTTCGGTGTTCCTCTCTCCTTGGTGTTGGTCCTCTGGTGTCCCTAGAGGTCTTCTGCTGTTCTGTCTCCATCATAGTTGCAGTGGAATGGTGATCCAGGGCAGTGAAAGAGCTCTCCTTATATACTTTCTTGGGACCAAACATAAAGTGGTTCTTTGTTTGGATATAGCCAAGCCTGAGCCAAATGCAAATGAGGTGAAACTCAATTGCTGATTTGATAGGAGCAAAGGAGGCAGAGAGCAACCAATCACAGGCCTTCCCTTGTTAGCCAAAAGGGTGATAGAAAATGACCTATCAGAGATCTAGGGCTTAAAGGAGGGGTACACCCTGGCAGAGCCTGGCAGGGGCCATCATGCTGGTGCAGTCGCAGACCTCATGAACTCAAGCTGGGTGTGCCACAGCGAGTCACACAAGAGTCCTAAGTGCACTTCTGGCCAAATAAGCCTCGAGCCACTGCTTTCCCTCTGAGTGTCCCACATTTATCCCTACAAATATCGTCTTGACCCTCTGGGTCCTGTTCTTTCTATATAGTACTTTCATAAGCAGCTTCTCATGGTAGGAGTTGTCCATGTCTGTCTGCCAATGTCTTCAACATCTGTAATGGAAGTTAGTTTGAGACATGGCTGTAGTGCCTCCTGCAAGATTATTACACTTCAAAATTGAAAAATGCATTATTTCACAGGCATAGAAATATATTTATATAGCATTGTCGGAGTGCTTTACAACAGCATTACTCTGTAGTAATATACAACTACTACACATACTAAATCAATAGTAAAGTAAGGTACCCTTGCTGACAGGTAAAATTTTTTTTTGTTTTTTTTGTCTCTATGTATTTTGTGTTTGTTTATGGTCAGTTTGATAACTCAGGTTATCATAGGAAAGAGGCAAAAGCATCTGCACAGCCTAGCTATTTGGTTCAATAAAGCTATATAATGAACCATTCCAAAATTCAGTACTTAATTGATCAGTTGAATGATTTTATTTTATTGAGCCAGAATCTCTCTATGTAGCCACGCTGACCAGCAACTTGCTATGTAGCCAAGGCAGTCTTCAAATTCTTCATCCTGCTGCCTTGACCTTATAGGTGTACTCCACCATGCCTGGCAAAACATAGAGTTTTAAAACAAAATACATTTCATTTCCATAGTTCTGAAAGTTATCTTAGGTGTATTTGCTTCAGATTTGATGGCTGCAGCAGCACTGCTGATCTCAGTTGAGCTCACACATGTGGTTGGCCGTCTGCTGAGCATTAACTGTAAATGGCTGAGATTGGCTGGTTTCAGCTGCATAGGTTCTTAAGCTCCCACTTACCAGAGAAATCGGGCAATTCTGACTCAGGTGTCTTATCCCTTCCTTGGATCAGTATGTTGAATGGAAAGTGTTCTCTTCATGGTGTTGAAAGAGGGAAAAAATTAGATGCTGAATTATGCAAGCACATTCCAAGTTGTTGTTGTTGGGTGCCATCGAGTCAGTATCCAACTCATAGTGACCCTCATAGGGTTTTTAGTGGCTGACTGTTTCGGGATTGCCAGGTCCTTCTCCCATTTTTGCGGTGCTGGGAATTGAACTCCGGACCTCAGAGACTGCAGTGCAGCGCTCTACCAACTGAGCTAAATCCCAGCCCAATGTCTATATTATGGATTCTAATATCCTATAGGCCAAAGCAAGTCACAAGGTCAGGATAAAAGTCAAGGGTCAGGGAAGCAAAATACAGTAATGACCATGGTGTACATGTAAGAGAAAATGAAGAATTGAACTAAGATTCAATCTATTACAGAATGCCATATCTGGAAAATTGAAATGCAATTTAGAAATAAAAAGTAATACATAATGTCTGACAGTTCTGGAGTAACTATTACATTTTGAAAAGATCACACAATTGATGCCGTTTATTCTGATACAGTAATGACCATGGTGTACATGTAAGAGAAAATGAAGAATTGAACTAAGATTCAATCTATTACAGAATGCCATATCTGGAAAATTGAAATGCAATTTAGAAATAAAAAGTAATACATAATGTCTGACAGTTCTGGAGTAACTATTACATTTTGAAAAGATCACACAATTGATGCCGTTTATTCTGTGTAAGGTCTCTCCATGGTAGACAATGATATGCCCATTTCATACCAAGCATTAAATCCAAATCTGTGTGACACCAAAATTTGCATTGTTTTTCACTCTACCATGTTGCATGTGCAATATGCAACACTGTAATAATATCACCAAACACTTTCATGAAAGTGCTATTAGGTTCAGGGAGTACCTGTATTACAAGGTATTTATTGGGTGCATTTTCTTTCTGGGATGAATAAATAAAACAGTCAATTGGTTCCCAAATCTTACTATGAATCAAAGTCACCTGGAGTTACATTCACTTTCTTTTAAAACAGAATTATCTGATCCCACTACAGACCTACTGAATTATAATAGATGAGTGCAGAGCCCATGACTGTATTTATAACAAGCTTCAGGTGCTCTTCATGCAGTCCACTCAGCACCTCCATTTAAGAGCAGTTGCAATAGATCATTTCAAATTGCTAACTGGGAGGTTGTAGCCGTACCACAGTGGCATCCGTTCCCGTCAGATCTTGGAAGCTAAGCAGGGTCGGTCCTGGTTAGTACTTGGATGGGAGACTGCCTGTGAATACCAGGTGCTGTAGGCTTGGGAGAAGGACCTGGCAACCCACTCCCAAGAAACGATCAGCCATTGAAAACCCTGTGAATAGCAGAGAAGCACTGACAATAGTGTTTCGCCTGTTGTATGTAGGGTCACTATGAATTGAATACTGACTGGACAGAATGTAACAACAACAACAGCAGCAACAATTAGATTTAAAGATTCACATCTGTACCCTTACTGCTTCCATTCCAGTCCAGGAAGTCATCCAGTGTAGTAACCTATGAAAACCTATAGGTAAACAAATCATTTCTCAAAAGATTCCAGAGAATTGGATAGAAAAGTCATGTTGAAGATTTAGGACTTGATCTTCAGATGGAAAAGGGCCAAGGGTTAAGGAGCAATGAAAAACCAAAACATCAAATACTTGGTGATAGACAGGAATGTGGGATAGACTGGTATTTTGAGTACAGAGAAAAAGGAGAGGAAACTCATAGGAAAATACATTAGTACCACAAAAATAACAACAGCTTTGAGGTATTGAGTATCTACTATGTGTTGTTGTTTTATTGTTGGGTGCCATCAAGTCAGATCCAATGACCTTATATATAACAGAATGAAATGCTATCCAACACTGTGCCATGCAAACAAACTTTTTGTTTGAACCCATTGTTTTAGCTGCTGTTTCTTCTCATTTTGAGTCCTGCCACATCAACAGCTGGAGGTCTCAAGGGTTTTACACCATTCCTATCATTAAGGTTGACACTAGTTTGAGGAGGCAACTTCTCCCCAGTCATTTCTTGAATGTCTCTCACTTTAGGAGGCTCATTTTCCAGCACCATATTTGACAGTGCTTACCTGCTATTCGTAGGGTTTTCAATGGGTAATTGTTCTGAGAGTGGAATTCTAGGTCCTTCTCTCTTGTCTGCTTTAGTCTACAAACTCAGATGAAACCTGTCCACTATGACTGGCCTTGCTGGTATCTGAAACACCAGTGACATAGCTTTCAGGATCACAGCAACACTCAAGCCTCCACAGCATGTCAGGCTGACAGACACATGGGGAATCTACTATGTATGCATATGTTATCTCCTTTTAATCCTATGTGGTGGCTAATATCTATAAATTACATATGCAGAAACAGAGGCTCTGAAAAGTTCTATAGTTTACTCAAGATCACACAATCAGTAAAAGCTGAGATTTGAAATCAAATCTCTGACTAGAAAGCTTGTTTGCTTAACTAGTGGTCAAGGTCACTTAAAAGAAGGACAGTAGAAGAACACATTTAGAAGATGTGTAGGAAAAAGAAATAGCATTGATTCAAGTATCTGATTCACTCAATTATTATCAAGCATTTTTTCTAATATTTATGACTCAGACAAACATTAACTTTGTGCTGGTATACTTCATACATATTGAAAAATAAATAATGCATTCACCTCACTTCAAGATGATTTCATCTACGTATATGCTTTTCCAAAGAATCATTTCTGAAAATAGCACTTCAGTTTCTCTTAGAACCTTACCTACAGTGATTTATTCAGGTATATATTCAGATATTTATGCATTCATTCCAAAAAATCTATGATCACATGCTGTGAGCTAGGCATTGAGATGCCAAAGTTTTAAAAAGAGTATATCAGTTAATAAAATAAAGATAGCATTGATACCCTGTAAGCTTTCCTAACAGGGCTGGGGTTTAGCTCTGGTGGTAGCATGCTGCTCTATGCTCTCTGAGGTCCTGGGTTTGATCCTCAGCACCACAAAAATGGGAAAAAGATGTGACTATCCTCTCCCAAAGCAATCATGGAACAATCAGCCTTTGAAAAGCCTGTGAGTGTCACTGAGTCAGACCTTACCCACGGTACCTAATGACTACAAGCTTTCCCAAATACAGCAAGGCACACATTACTGTAGAAAGGAGAGATTACAACGTGTTCCCTCAAATATTGACTTTAACAGATAAGGATAAAAGCTGTAATAACTCAGAAAAAATCATAATGTGATATCCAGCACTTGATATCATATCACAGAATATTAATATGTACAGAATAAGCTCTTCAAAGTCAGGACAAAAAGTCAGAAAAAGAAAAATAATTTAAACTTACTGAGGTATTTTAAACCTTTCATTTCATTTTCTAAAGCCTGTGTATTTATCTTATTTGTGCATCTTTTGAACTTTTCCACCTATGCCAATTTTCTTTTTTTTTTTTTCTCTTCTAAAATGATATTATAAGGTACTTAAAGGCTTCAAAATTTTAGGGGTTCAGAATCATAATGAAAATATGTCCTGAACTACTATTTTAATGTAATTTCAGAAACTATGTGAGATATTTCCCCAATTCTACAGTATAAGAAAGTAAATTTAGACTAGGTGGTGAGTGTTATTCCTATGACTCAAATCTTAAATGTCAGTTTGTGCATGCTTGTGTGTTCTTGAAATTCAGCATAAAATAATGTCTCTCTGAAAAACATGAATTATATAAACAAGACTTGAGTTTGGCTTAATAACACATGATTTTAAAAGTTAAAAGCACCTTTGGGAGATATATCATCTGTGATTCTCTTCTAGGTCTGCTCATGCTCTTGGAGACTTTCTCAATGGCCAGACAGGCCAGTTGCATCGGCATGACTTCTGACATTTCTGTGCTCCATTTGAGTATAGAGAAATACAGAGAATGTACAAGAGGACAGTCCAACATAATTGCATTTGTAAAAAAAAAAAAGTCCTTTTAATTGCTTTTCATTTTTTGTGAATGTCAAATCAGTATGGAGGTTCCTCACAAAACTAAAATTACAACTACTATATGACCCAGCTACACCAGAGTCTACAATAGATAACTGTTGTTTTTGCCTTCAGAGATAATGTAATCATTGTGATGCCCTTGATAAGTCCATTGTTATGAATGTTAAAATTGCTATGGTGATAAAAACATTTTCAG
Organism: Pedetes capensis; assembly: GCA_007922755.1. Classification (NCBI taxonomy): domain Eukaryota; kingdom Metazoa; phylum Chordata; class Mammalia; order Rodentia; family Pedetidae; genus Pedetes; species Pedetes capensis. Next base: position 35,323 of record VMDO01019668.1, read on the forward strand.
TTCATCCTTATTCTATGAAGAATAAAGAGCAGGAAAAGTTTGGTTCTTAAATGTTGGTGGTCATATGCTTTCTCACTCAAAATCTTTTTAATATACACTTTTAGATGTGCTATTTTTAAGCCACATCAATGTAACTAGTTATTTTTCCCAGTAATTCTTCATTATTGATTTTTCCTATACAACTTAATGTGCTTCATTATGACATTTCAGTATATGTGCATCATTATACAATGCTCATGTTCACTTCCCCCATTGCACTCTCTTGACCTCCTCATCCCCTAGCCCCTTGCTCCCCACCAATTGCCCCCCTTCTACTTGCATGTTTTGTTTTTGTGTATATCTGTGTACTTATCATCTATCTATCTATCTATCTATCTATCTATCTATCTATCTATCTATCATCTATCTATTTAATCTCTGTATATTGTATATCTAGATTTTGCTTAAGGACAGAATATGTGATATCTCCCTTCCTTTCCCCCATCATGCTGTCTTGTTGCCCCCTTCTATTTAGTCTCTTATCTCTCCCTACATAGGGCCCTTCTACTTTCATAACCTATATATATTAATATTGAACATATATTGAAATATAACATCCACATATAGTTTTTTAATTTCTGTATCAGGTTTATTTCACTTAAATGATAATCTCTAGTTCCATCCATTTTCCAGCCAATGCCATAATTGTGTCCTTATTTATGTCTGAGTGAAACTCTGCGATGCATATAAATCATACTTTCTTTACACACTCCTCCACTGATGGACACTTAGTTTGATTCCAAATATTGGATATTGGGAACAGTGCCACAATTAACATAGATAGGAGGGTACCTCCATGGTATGCTGATTTATATTCCTTTGGGTATATACGCAGGAGTAGAATAGTTGGGTCATATGGTACTTTTAATTTTAATTTTTTGAGGAACCTCTATACTTATTGCCCTAGTGGCTGCACCCACCTATATTCCCACCAGCAGTATACTATGTTTTTGTTTTTATTAGGTGCTGTCAAGTTGGTATCCAACTCATAGCAACCCGCATAGGGTTTTCAATGGCTGACCATTTCGGGATTGCCTTGGGAGTGGATTGCCAGGTCCTTCTCCCATTTTCACGGTACTGGGAATTGAACTCGGGACCTCAGAGACTGCAGCACAGTGCTCTACCAACTGAGCTAAATCCCAGCCCCAGCAGTGTACTATACATGGTTCAACTCTCCCCACAGACTCTTCAGTATTTGTTTTATTATTGCTGTTGTAGTTGATGCTAGCCATTTTGACTAGGGTGAGTAGGTATCACAAATTAGTTTTGGTTTGCATTTCCTTGATGGCAAATGATATTAAAGATTTTTTCATATGATTATTGGCTATTTCTGGTTCTTCTTTTGAGAACTCTTTTCAGTTCACGTGCCCATTTTTTGATAGGATACTTTAGGGTCTTTTTGGTGTTCAATTTTTTAAGCTTTTCATATATTCTAGATATTTATCCCCTATCTGATGTATAGCTGGCAAAGAATTCCTTCCACTCTGTTGACTGTCTCTTCACTCTGATAATTGTGTCCTTTGCTGTGTAAAATCTTTTTAATTTCATGCAATCTCATTGGTCAATTCTTGCTACTGTTTCCTGCGCTGTTGGGGTCCTATTCAGAAAAATCTTGCCTATGCCTATGTTTTCAAGTGTATTCCTAATGTTTTCCTCTAGCAGTGTCAAAAGTTCAGTTCTTACATTAAGGATTTTAATCCATTTTGAATTTATTTTTGTACAAGGTAAAAGAGAGGAATCTAGTTTCAGTATTCTACACGTGGATAACCAGCTTTCTCAGGACCATTTGTTCAAGACACTCTTTTCTTCAGCTTATGGTTTTGGCATTTTTGTTGAACATCAGGTGACTGTAGCTGAATGGTCTTATTTCTGGATCCTGTATTCTGTTTCATTGGTCTATTTCTATTTTTGTGCCAGTACCATGCTGTTTTGTTTACTGTGGCTCTGTGGTATAACTTTAAATCAGGTATCATGATGCTCCTGCATTAATCTTTCTGCTCAGAATTCCTTTAGTGGCATGGGGTCTTTTTGCTTTCATATTAATTTTAGCATTCTTTTTTCTACTTCTGTGAAGAATGTCATTGGGTTTTTTATTAGGGTTGCATTGAATCTGTGGATTGCTTTCAGTAACATGGCCACTTTCATGATATTAATTCTTCCCATTCATGAGCTTAGTGGTATTTCTATCTTTTGCTGTCTTCTTCCATTTCTTTCTTCAGTCTTTTAAAGGTTTCATTGTGCAGGTCTTTCACTTTTTTGATTAGGTTTACTCATAGGCATTTCATTCTTTTGGAAGCAATTGTGAATGAGATAGTTTTCCTGATTTTCTTCTCAGACCTCTCATAAATGGTATATAGAAAAGGTACTGAATTTTATATGTTGATTTTATATCCTGCTACTTTGCTGAAAGTGTTTATCAGTTGTAAGAGTTTTTGGTGGAGTTCTTAGAGACTTTTAAGTATAGGATCTTATCATCTGCAAATAGAGATAATTTTACTTTTTCCTTTGCTATTTGTCCCCATTTTATTTCTTTCTCTTACCTTATTGTTGTGGCTATTAGTTCAATTACTATACTGAATAGTAGTAAAGACAGTGGACACCCTTGTCTAATTCTTGATTTTAGAGGAACTGCTTTCAATTTTCCCCCATTAATATGATATCGAATGTAGGTCTTTCATATACTGCCTTTATTATGTTGAGGTATGTTCATTCAGTTCCTAGTTTCAAGACTTTTATCATGAAAGTATGTTGAACTTTGTCAAAGGCCTTTTCCACATTTATGATTTCTGTCTCTGCATCTATTTATGTGCTGTATTACCTTTATTGCCTTGTTTATGTTGAACCAGCCTTCTATCCCTGGAACAAAACCAACTAGATCATAGTATGTGATCTTTTTACTGTGATGTTAAAATTGATTTGCAAGAATTTTATTAAGGATTTTTGCATCTATTTTAATCAGGGAAATTGGTCTTTAGTTTTCCTTTTTTTGTATCATTACCTCATTTTTGTATTAGGGTAATATTGGCTCTGTAGAAAGAATTGTGTAGTTTCTTTCATTTTTATTTAACAGAATATTTTGAGGAGCATAGGTGGTAATTCTTTAAAGGTTTTATAGAATTTGGCAGTGAATCAATCTGGTTCTGGGCTTTTTTTTTTTGCTGTTGGAAGACTATTACTGCTTCAATCTTGCTGCTGATTTTAGGTCTGTTTAAGTCATTTATATCCTCTCGATTTAATTTTGGTAGGTGATATGTGTCTAGGAATTTATTCATCAAAGCCGAGTTTTCCTTTTTTAGGAATATAATTTTTCTAAGTATCCCTTAATGATTCTTGGCATTTCATTTGTATCTGTTTTCAAGTCCTCCTTTTAACCTTTTATTTTATAAATTTGATTCTTCTCTCACTTTCTTTAGGAAATAGAAGATGTCAAAGGGCAACTCATTAAGATAAAACCAAATATTATAATGAAATGTGCAAAAAGCTAGAGATAGAAAACTAAGAGGGAAGAACATGCTGTTTTTCTCAAGCAAAGAACCAACAGGTCTCTCTTAGAAGACATGCAACCAGAGTGCTCTTTGAAGGCAAGGATGGCTGTACTGTTTCTTACATATTTTTGACATGTGTTCAGGAGGGATCAATCCCTGGGGAAGGACATCATGTTTGGGAGAGTAGCAGGTCAATGAAAAAAAGATCTTCACTTATGTAGATTGATACAGTGTCTGCAACAATGGATTTAATTGTAAAAATGTGTGCATGGCACAGTGTTTGGGAGTGTTTGGTTTTATTGTACATAGGGTTACTATGAGCAGAACCCAACTCAATGGCACTTAACAACAATACATTAGTAATTAGCTGGTGATTCCTTACAAAACTAAACATAGTCTTAACATATTATCCATATGATGCCATATGACAGTTCCCCAAATTAGTTGAAAAGCTATGTCCACAAAAAGAACAACAACAAATGAATTATTATAGTTGCTTCATTAAGGCAC
>VMDO01019669.1:0-39141 GCA_007922755.1 Pedetes capensis
ATATATGAAAATTGACAAAACGAAAAGCATGTCAAAATGAATCACATTATGATGTACATTAAAAATTTCTAATAAAAAATAAATTAAAAAAAAAAGATTAAAATGGAATATAAAAACAATTTTCCAGAACACCATAAAGCCCATGGATTGACAATGGGATTCATTAGGGATTCATTTTTTTTAACCTGAAAGATTAAATATACACATATGACATGTAAGAAGACCCAAAGTGAGCCATGCTACAGGCCCTAAAACAATCAAGAATAAGAAACTGCATTTGTTAAAAAGCACTGACTCCTTACTTTGGTCCACAAGGTAACTAAAATTAAAGAAGGAAATACATTGGTCACTGGCTCAACTTCATTTTGTCCCTCTCTGGCTCTACTTTTGCCTTTTAATCTTTCCTCTTGAGTCACTCAATCTGGCAGTCACCTTGGATTTCAGGAACAAGAGTACTGATTCATTTCTATTTCAAGGGATTGAAACTACCCCCAAGCAAGGGTGAGCACTGAAGGACAGACTACCTCCAAAATGAGAAGAACTGTCTATGTTGGGGAAGCTGCAGCCTGGAGCAGAAAGAATCATCTTGTACAAACCAGATTGCTCCTCTGGAGTGATGACAGCCATAATAACTTATTAGGACTACCTTGCAGAACTGGAACTGAAATGTTGACCAACCAGATCAGACATGGAGTGCCTAATTATGCAAACCTTTTGTCCCCTGTTTCAATTCTTCCTCTAATTAAACTTAAATCTCATGGTCAGTACCCTAAAGATGGATTGGGGATGGCTGGAATCTTCTATCAATTCTTTTTCCCAGTGTGCATATTTTCTCTGCTTGTCCCTATTACTCATCTCTTTAATTGGCATATTGGGAACAGATGGACAAACCTACTTTGTTGGGACTCCCAGAGCCAGGGCTTTGCCCTAAAACTCTGGTTACAAGACTTGGGCAATAATAATTAACAAATTTCCTTTATCTTTCTCCCTACTTCCAATCTGTGATATCCAGAGAGCCAAATAGGGTGCCCAATCAAATCAGTTAAGGTGTTCTACTTCTAGTTAGCTTCTACTATAAAAAGCTGTAAATAAATAGCCTTTTTAATTCTCATATGCATGGTCTTCATTTATGGCCAATGATTCTAGTATACAATTAAACATAACTATACTAATATATTCATATACAAAATTGGACAAACACATATATAAGAATGGAAAATTGTGTCTAGGCATGATACAACATGCCTATAATCCCAGATACTCAGGAGGATGAGTAAGGTAGGAGGACCCAAAGTTTGAGGCCAGCTTGGACAACTTAATGAGACCCTGTCTCAAAATAAAATTAAAAAAAAAGTAAAATAAGTACATAAAAATGCCTGAGGAATTAGTTCAGTGGTAGAGTGCTTGCCTACCATGTGTGACGCCTCATTTCAAACTTCAGTGCAACTAAAATAGTAATAATAATGATAGTAGCAGTAGTTGTTATTAGGTGCCGTGGAGTCTGTATCCAACTCAGTGACCCTACATACAACAGGTGAAACACTATTGTCAGTGCTTTCTGTTGTTCATATGGTTTTCAATGGTGTATTGATTTTGGGGAGTGGGTTGCTGGGTCTTCCTCCCAAGCCTACAGCAGCTGGTGTGTTGCCAGGGGGTCTCCCATCCAAGCACTAATCAGGCCCAATCCTGCTTATCTTCCAAGATTTGATGGGATCGGATGCCACAGGGCTATGGCTGCAGGCAGCAGTAGCAGTAATGACTGAAAAATATATTTCGTAGAACAATGCACTACCACAGAACAGTATTATAAACAATGCCCTCTGAAAATTTTCATTTCATTCAATTAAAAAAGTGTTGACCCAAACCCATCAAAATTATTTAATGGATCACTAGTCAATAATACTTTTATGTTTAAAAACAATTGTACATAGACTTTCTAAAGTTTATTTAACCCCAGAGTCATCTGTTCACAGAGGTTCCCTTGGGGCTTGTTTCCTTAGAACACTCTTGAAGAAAGGTATGCAACTTTTGACTGGAGATTACTAAAAGAATGCATTTGTGATTAACAGACAATAAATCAGAATAAATATTTACTTTTTAATGAAGTACATTTAATTCAATTTAAAACATGTTGATTTAAAAATAATAGTTCAAAGAAATAAAAAGAAAAAATTCTAAAATCAAGAAGGGAAAGAGTTTCATAAAATTCTAGTCTTTTAAAAAATTTATGGAAAGACTACTTAGTTTAACTTCCCTCTTAAGCAAAAATTTTTCTTAACCTATTACCTTAAAATGTGGCTATTTATTGGGAAGAGCAAAATTAAAAAAAGAAAAAGAAAAAAAGAATGTCTTTGTCTATTAGAGATTGAAGGAATAATGTAAGGTTAAATACAAATTTTAAAAAGACTTAATCTTCCCTGTTGAAAATAAGAGGAGACTCCCTTAACCTCCCTTTGAAATACAGCTTTCACTTTAGAAAATCTGTAATTACCAGTTCTTTCTTTCAAGTGTATATACCTTTTTACAAGTGCTAAATAAGCCTCCTGCCATTCTCAAAATTTAATACTGTTTCTTCCAGGACCTGTAAGCCATTTTATTGAAATGCAACCATCAAAGAAGATTGTGCCCTATCTCCCAGTTACTGTGAGAAGGTAGGATCATAACTCATAGCAAGTTCCAACACTAACTCCTATCATAAAGATATAAGGTTTTTCTTTGAATAAAGCCAATTAACCGGCACAGATGATCATCCTTATTACAGGTGAATTTAGAATGAACTATGTGAGACAGTTGCATGGAGTTTTAATACTTGAGGACTGTTCTTGTTAGATGACCTCAAGTCAGGTCTGATTCATAGTGACCCTAGGTATATAAAGAATGAAAACATTCCCAGACACTGTACCATGTCCAGCACTATTAGTGCTTCTCGGTTATTCACAAGGTTTTCAATGGCAGATTGTTTTGGGAGGGAATTGCCAGGTCCTTTTCCCTAACCTGCAGCACCTTTTATTCCGAAGAGGTGTCCCATCCAAGGACCCAGTTTAGCTTCAGAGATCAAGCAGGATCTGATGCCAGGGTGCTATGGCTGCTGACTACTTGAGTACTAGTCATGGTTTATCTTGAGAAGATGTATGTAATGGGTAATATCTGCTTGGCTATTTAAAAGGGTAAAATGTCTCATTCACTTTGCAATATCTTTAGCAGGTTACCAAAAATGCACATCTCATTTTGGCTTAATGCTTATTCAATACTAAAATAATTTTCTTTATATATTTTTTCCTATGAAAAGGCTTTGTGGATTCGCAAATTATATTTTTAATTGTATTTCCCGAACAAGAGCCACATAGAGATATAACATATTGCTACACATGTGTTGGGAGAAGGACCCGGCAACCCACTCCCAAAAGTCAATCTGCCATTGAAAACCCCATGAATAGCAGAGAAGCACTGACAATAGTGTTTCACCTGTTGTAGATAGGGTCGCTATGGGTAGGACACCAACTCGAAGGCACCTAACAACAACAACAACATATGTGTTGTTATTGTTAGATGCCATCCAATTGGGTCTCATTCATAGTGACTCAAGGTACAACAGAATGAAACACTCTCAGATTCTGTGCCAGACATAGAATCTTATTTATGTTTAAGCCCACTGTTTCAGCCACTGTGTCAATCCATCTGGTTGAGGGTCTTCCTTTTTTTTTCATTGACCCATCATTCTCCCAAACATGATATCCTTCTCCAGAGATTGTTCCCTGCTGACAACACGTCCAAAATTTTTACATAAGACACAGTGTAGACATCCTTGCTTCCAAGGAGCACTCTGGTTGTACTTCTAGGACAGAACTGTTGGTTCTTTTGGCAGTCCATGGTATATTCAATATTTGTCTCCAGCACCATAATTCAAAAGCACTAATTCTTCTCCTGACTTGCTTATTCAATGACCAGCTTTCACAACCTTATGATGTGACTGAAAATATCATGACATGACTCAGGTGCACCTTGGTCTTCAATATAACATCTTTAGTTTTCAACACTTTAAAGAGGTCTGTTGCAACAGCTTTTCTCAGTGTAATGCATCTTTTGATTTCTTAACTGCTGCTTCCACAGGTGTTGATTGTAGAATTAGGTAAAACAAACTCTTGGATAACCTCCAATTTTTCTCGATTTATCATGAAGTTGTAAGGATTTTTGTTTCATTGATGTTGAGGCACAACCTATACTGAAGGCTGTGTTATTTGATGTTCATCAGTAAATGTTTCAAATCCTCTTCACTTTCAGCAAGCAGAGTTGTGTGATCTGCACAACACAGGTTCTTAACAAGTCTTCCTCCAATCATGATGCTACATTCTTCTGCATAAATTTTAGCTTCTCTGATTATTTGCTTGGCATAGAGATTGAAGAGGTACAGTGAAAGAATACAACCTTGACACACATCTTTCTTTACTTTAAAACAGGCAATGTTTCCTTGCTCTGTTTGAATGACTGCTTTCTAGTCCATATATAGTTTCCTCAAGAGTATAATTAAGTGTTCTGGTATTCCCATTCTTCACAATGTTATCCATAATTTGTTATGATCCACACAGCAAAAAGCCTTTGCAGAGTAGAAAAAAAAACATAGATCTCTCTCTGGTATTCTTTACTTTGACAAATATCCACTGGACAGCAATGATGTCTCTGGTTCCACACCCTCTTCTGAATCCAGCTTGACTTTTCACCAGTTCCCTCTCTATATACTGCTACAGTCACTTTCAAATGATCTTTAGCAAAATTTTACTTGTCATGTGATATTAATGATATCATTCAATACTTTCCACATTTGGTTGGATCCCCTTTCTTGAGAATGGCACAAATATGGGTCTCTTCCAGTCAGTTGGCCAGGTAGCTGTTTTGCAAATCTCTTGGCATAAACAAGTTAGCACCTCCAGTGCTGCATCTGTTTGTTGAAAATTCTCTATTAGTACTCCGTCAACTCCCAGAGCCATGTTTTTTTTTGTTGTTTTGTTTTGTTTTGTTTCCCTAATGCTAGTTCCTTCAAGGTAGCTTCCCCTGTCTGCCAGTTTGCTTTAGTATGAAGGCTTGAGTGTTTCTCTGATGCTGAAAGCTATTCCACCAGGATTATGGATACCTGCTGGGTCATCCAAGGTGGACAGTTTCCAGACTAAGACTGAGTAGAGAGAAGGTCATAGCAAAACCACTCCCAAAACAATTAGCCATTGAAAACACACACACACACACACACACACACACACACACACACACACACACACACGTAGTAGAAAGGATTTCTATTTTTAAAACATGTTTTGTTTTTGTATTACTATTTGTAGTTAAAAATTAGGATATAGGGGAAAATAAGGAAAGTCAAAGGAAGATATAGTAGACTACACAGTGAAAGAGGCAAAGCCTATATAATCTCTTATTTCACAAGTATTCATATATTACACAACACTGTAAAAATATGATTTCTTGCCAGGTGTGGTGGCACACAACTGTAATCCTTTCAAATAAGGAGGCAGAGGAAGAATGATTGCAAGTTCAAGGCCAGAGGTGGCCTGTGTTACTTAGTGAGACCCATCTCAAGACAAAAAATTTAAAAGAAAAAATAGTCTGTGGGTGTAGTCCCAAGTTGGAGCATTTGCAGTATGTATGCAACCCTGAGTTCCATCCCCAAGTATTAAAAAAAAGTCTTGCTTGCAGTAGCAGTGTTCTTTATTCTGTGACATAGTCTAGGTAAGCCATAAAAAGTTCCCTTTCAGGCATACAATTCTATATTTTCTTACACAGTCTATATTTAAAATTTTCACCATAAATTGTCCCTTGAATATCCCAAACATTATTTTGATCATGATGTAATCTAATAAAAAACAACATAGTTTTATGAAAATGTAGAGGAGTTTTCATAATATGAGTTTAAGTCATTTCTACCTTTGAGATTTGGACTGTCTTCTTGAAATCACTATTTTAATCTTTTCATAAACTAATGAAGAAAATACTTAAAATAGATTTATATAAATGACATATTCAAATATTTATGTTTCAAAAGAATGATACAAGTTTCACTTTTAGTTATAAGGGTTCTGTTACTTAAGGCAACTACAAATGGCTATACAATCACAGTGTCCTCCTTAATAGATATTCTTTAGCAAGTCAACAGCTGTGTAATTCTTTTTTTATGGCCACTTTGAACGTCAGCAAATGTTCCTCAAGTGAATGAAAACATCCTGGCCATGAGGGTAGTGATCCTCCTTAGTTTATCAATGCCTTAAAAGAATATTCACTAAGATTTTAAACAGTATGTAGGAACAAATTAAAATATATAACAATTGGCTGGGCATTAAGCATGACAAGGTGAGAGTGACCACAAAACCCATCTGAGGAGTCCATTCCCAGAAGAGTCTTCAAGTTCTCCCTGGAATGACTAGCCACTGACCAGGACACCTCCCTGCTGTCTCCAGGGTGACTGAGACAGTCAAGCTGATCAAAGTCACTGCACCAGTACAGCATGAATGGATCTGGCTGGCACCCTGTGGATGGTCACACATCACAGGGTATCTTCCTTCTACCTGGCAGTGGAGGGGGTGCCCTCCTGGGAAAACACAGGATTTAGTGCACATGAGCCTGGCTACAATACAAACTTTTGTATGGCAAGGTATGGCCACCTTAGGAATATATCAATAATAATACCAGTCCGTAATGAAATCTAAGGACTCTTCTAGATTTTACACCTGACTCATAGCTTAACATATAGGAAACAACTAAGAGTTCTCTCTAATGTCAAAAAGATGTAACCCGTTTATACAGATGTTCTAGATAAACAAAACAAACAAAACAAAACAATAACAAAAAACTCATTGCAGCTTGGTGGGGAGGACATTGAGATTTTACAGACAACCTTAAAAAATGACTATGTTATTCATTCTTCCAAGAATTGACTATTCCTTGGGGGATGACAAAACTGAGGGACTGACCATCCTTCAGACAAAGGTCACGCCCTTTCAAAACATTGATAACTCTGGGAGAAATTGTTTTCCTTCTGGGGACACAAATCCTGAAAGTTTTGGAAACTAAAACACCAGTCTCAAGACACTAAGACAATATTTAGAGTCAATTTTAAACTTCATTTTTCTGTTTGGTTACAATTAGATTTAGCCCCCTCTTTACAATTTGGGTCCTAAAACTTTTCTTCTTTTAAGCTTACTGTTTTCTTTCAATGTGTACACCTCTACTAAAGACTGTAAGACATTATTCACTGTCTTATTTTGGCAACAAGATTACAATTTGGTGTTTTATTAGTTGTTACCTACTAACCTCAAATCTTTCCTTTCAGATCACCTCTTGATCTTTTGTAAGTTAATATCTTCTTTTCATTTGAGTTATTTCTCATTTGCTTCACAAGACCATTTACTTCTAAGATGCCTGTTTTGTCAATGCCAGGGTTTCTCTGTTGGTTTACAACCACCTTGTTTTCTATTCCAAAACAAGGATAGTATTAGACCCAAATTGTGGGTCCCCTGTTTGAAACATTTATGCTATAAAAGTATCCAATAAGTCCAAGAGAAAATTTTATAGTCTCCCTCAGAGATATTAAACTTCTAACTCATTGTGACCAGGTACCATAACTGCTTGTTTTGAGCCTTCCTTCTCTGTACAGGCTAGTTCTCTTCAGGTTCTTATGAGGAGAAAGACACATGTCATGCCCAGGAAGGCAATTATAATAATAATCAAGAATAAAATTAAGAGAAAGAAAATATAAGATTTGAACCTTGAGTCTATCGAACCAGGGAGAAAATATGAATGCAAGACTTAGTTCTTATGTTACCCATGATGGGCAGGTTTTCAGCTGAGCTTCCAAACTAAGACAGACTATGTAATAGGACCTGGCGAGCCACTCCTGAAACAACTAGCCATTGAAAACCCTATAGAGAATAAAGAAACGCTGTCAGATATACTGCTGGAAAATGAGGCACCCAGGTTGGAAGGCACTCAAAAGACTACGGGGGAAGAGTTTTCTCCTCCAAGAAGAGTCTACCATGATGACGGAAATGGAGTAAAACCCCAGGGTGCTCAACATGCTGATGTGGAACAACTGAAAATGAGGCGAAACAACTGCAAACATCCATTAATAATTGGAACATGGAATGTACGTAGTATGAATCTAGGCAAATTAGAAATTGTTGAAAGAGAAATGGCACGCATAAACATTGACATTCTAGGCATCAGTGAGCTAAAATGGACCAGCATAGGCCATTTTGAGTCAGACAATCATATGGTCTACTATGCTGGGAATGATAAACTAAAGAGAAATGAGGTTGCATTCATCATCAAAAAAGACATTTCAAGATCTGTCATGAAATACAATGTTGGCAGTGATAGAATAATATCCGTACGCCTATAAGGAAGGCCAGTTAATATGAATATTATTCAAATTTATGCACCCACCACTAAGGCCACAAATGAAGAAAGGGAAGACTTCTACCAGCTTCTGCAATCTGAAATAGATCAAACAGGCAATCAAGACATACTGATAATCACTGGTGACTGGAATGCAAAGGTTGGAAACAAGAAGGCACAATAGTTGGAAAATATGGTCTTGGTGACAGAAACGAAGCTGGAGATCGCATGATAGAATTTTGTCAGACCAATGACCTTTTCATTGCAAATACATTTTTTCAACATCATAAACGGAGACCATACACATGGACTTCACCAGATGGAACATACAGGAATCAAATTGACTACATATGTGGAAAGAGATGATGGAAAAGCTCTATACAAAATGTCCAAACAAGACCAGGTGCTGACTGTGGATCAGACCATCAACTTCTCATATGCAAGTTCAAACTGAAACTGAAGAAAATTAGAACAAGTATACGAGAGCCATGGTATGACCTTGAGTATATCCCACCTGAGATCAGAGACCACCTCAAAAATAGGTTTAATGCATTAGACACAAATGATAGGAGACCAGAAGAGATGTGGCATGGCATAAAAGATATCATTCAAGAAGGAAGCAAAAAGTTCTTAAAAAGACAAGAAAAAAAGAAAAGACCAAATTACATGTCCAAAGAGAGACTGGACCTTGTCCTCAAATGTCGAGCAGCTAAAGCAAAATGAAGACATGATGAAGTTAAGGAACTAAACAGAAGATTTCAAAAGGCAGCTCGAGAGGACATGACCAAATATTATAATGACATGTGCAAGGAGCTGGAGACAGAAAATCAAAAGGGAAGAACACGCTCTCTGTTTCTCAAGCTTAAGGAAGTGAAGAAAAAAACTCAAGCCTCGAGTGGCAGTAGTGAAAAGTTCTACAGGGAAAATATTAAATGATGCAAGAAACATCAAAAGAAGATGGGAAGAATACACAGAGTCATTATACAAGAAAGAATTGGTAGATGACCAAACATTCCAGGAGGTTGCATATGAAGAGGAACCAATGGTGTTGAAGGACAAGTGGAAGCTGCCTTGAAAGAACTGGTGAAACACAAGGCTCCAGGAATTGATGGGATACCAACAGAGATGTTTCAACAAACAGATGCAGCACTGGAGGTGTTAACATGTTTATTCCAACAGATTTGGAAAACAGCTACTTGGCCAACTGACAAGAAGAGATCCATAGTTGTGCCTATTCCCAAAAAAGGGGTTCCAACTGAACATGCAAACTATCGGGCAATATCATTAATATCACACACCAGCAAAATTCTACCAAAGACCATTCAGAAGCGACTGCAGCAATCTATAGACAGGGAATCACTGGAAAATCAAGAGGGATTCAGAAGAGGGCAGGGAACCAGGGACATCATTGCTGATGTCAGGTGGATATTAGCTGAAAGCAGAGACTATCAGAAAGATGTCTATCTATGTTTTATTGACTACGCAAAAGCATTTGATTGTGTGTATCATAAGAAATTATGGATAACACTTAGGAAATGGGAATACCAGAACACCTAATTGTGCTCATGAGAAATCTGTACATGAACCAGGAGGCAGTTGTTCGAATAGAACAAGGAAACACTGAGTGGTTTAAAGTTGAGAAAGTGTGCATCAGGTCTGTATACTTTCACCCTATTTCTTCAATTTATACGCTGAGCAAATAATCCGAGAAGCTGGACTTTATGAGGAAGAACCTGGCATCAAGATTGGAGGAAGATTCATTAACAACCTGCGTTATGCAGATGACACAACTCTGCTTGCTGAAATTGAAGAGGATTTAAAATATTTACTGATGAAGATCAAAAATCATAGCCTTCAATATGGGTTACGACTAAACATCAACAAAACAAAAATCCTTATGACTGGGTCAGCACGCAACTTCACATTAAATGGAGAAAAGATTGAGGTTGTCCAAGATTTTCCTTTGCTTTGCTCTATAATCAACACCCGTGTAAGCAGCAGTCAAGAAATCAAAAGACGCATTGCTCTGGGAAAAGCTGTGGCAAAAGATCTCTTTAGAGTGTTGAAAAGCAAAGATGTCACATTGAAGACAAAGGTGCGTCTGCCTCATGCCATGGTATTTTCAGTGGCATCATATGGCTGTGAAAGCTGGACATTGAACAAGAGAGACAGAAAAAGAATTGATGCTTTTGAATTGTGGTGCTGGAGACGTCTATTGCATATACCATGGACTGCCAAAAGAACCAACAAATCTGTCCTAGAAGAAGTGCAACCAGAGTGCTCCTTGGAAGTAAGAATGGCCAAACTGTGTCTTACATATTTTGGACATGTAGTCAGGAGAGATCAGTCCCTGGAGAAGGACATCATGGGAGAGTGGTAGGTCAACGCAAAAGAGGAAAACCCTCCACCAGATGGATTGACACAGTGTCTGCAACAATGGGCTTAAACATAAATAAGGTCTTTTGCCTGGCACAGAATCGGGAAGTGTTTAGATCTGCTGTACATAGGGTCGCTATGAGTCAGACGTGACTGGATGGCACCTAACAACAACAACAATGTGAATGCTTAAGTTCTAATATTTACATGATACCAAATTGGTTTATAAATGAGTGCTTTGGGGTTTTTACTTTTGAGAATTTCAACATGAGTAACATGAAAAGCTCAAAGGGTCTGGGGGATGATTAAAGACATATCAGACAAGCCCAATTAATAACTTGTAACCCTCGGAGGTACTATATTTCCCCAGGCAAATAAAAACCTGCCCCTAATCAAACAGAGCATTGAAGGGAGGACGGGCTTTCATTCAGCTCCTATAATAGCTTCCTTCATGGACTCATAGCTGCCCAAAGTGTGCTGGTAAAGTCCACTGCAAATAACTACAGACAGCTGTCAAGAGGCCCATTGGTGACTCTTGATGTGGCATGTACAAATATTAATATCTCTTCAGATACTGAGGGCTTTTTTTCCTGCCTGGATCAATTACCCAGAATCCCTTTCTAAGTTCACTCATACAATGACCAATGCTGATGAAAATGTCCAAAACCAAAAGACTCCTTTCCTTATGCTGCTTCCTAATAAGATATTTGAGTCACACATGGCCAATAGACCATGCATTACTAAGACTAACAAACACAAGTTTCTGTAAACTCAGTTTCTTCCAGCTAAAAGAGCCCAACCAAGTCCTTTGAGCTCACTGAATACAGTAAAATCACAGAAACATTCTTAATAACACCTGTTCCTTCTGAACCTCTGTAGCCTCAAAAACATCTTAAGTATAAAAATGCCTACACCTCTAAAATGTTCAAGGACCTGAGTTTTCCTCAAATAAGAACAAATGACATCTTCACTTTTATACAGATAAGTCTCTTTTGTAAACCAATCAATAATTGTAACCTTGCTTTATGTTTCAAATTGCTTCTTAATTGTTGTTTGGACATGACTAGTATGATCTTGTACTATTTAATTGGCATATTTTTTCCTGCCTAAGAAGTCACACCCTTAAACTCGGAGGACAAGATGATAAACATGACTGTTCAGCAAAATTATTTGACATTAGGTAAATGACATCACACCTCAGCATACTACACGATGTCTGATCCTGTCAGCTCTCGGAAGCTAACCAGGATCAGACCCTTTTAGTACTTGGATGGGAAAGCACCTGGGAACACCAGGTGCTACAGCTTGGGAGAAGGACCAGGCAACCCATTCCCAAAAGACAATCAGCCATTGAAGACCCTATGAATGGCAGAGAAGCACTGACAATAGTGTTTCATCTCTTGTACATAGGGTTGCCATGAGGTGGACACTAACTCAACAGTACCTATTAACAACAATAACAACAAATGACCTCACAGCTCATCAAAGAGAATACTTGAACTACTAATGTTTTTATTCTACTTTATTATACTCCATATGATTTACAAAACCAAATTCAGACTATTTCAGACACCATACCTCCTCTTGGTAAGATAATCTTAAGATGACTTTCTGGATTTTCCTGGTAAAAATGGGTCATACTGATATTAATCATCATAATGCAAATATTTGGACCTTGTCTACTAAACTGTTCTTTTAATTTTGTTTCCTCTTGCTTATAATCCATCAAACTTCAAATGGTTATAAAAGTAAAGCCTCAAATGACAAGATCTATCATCTGTCACCTCCCTAGATCAGGTCCCTCAGGCGAAGCCCTGATTGCTACCCCTAACTCCACCCCATAACAGACTGAAAAAGCCAGAGGTGTCATCATCTGTATCCCGCAATAGCAGTTAGCAATCCCCCTCAAAAATGGGGGATTGATAAGAGTAAATTTCACACAAGTTCAGGGAAATGGGACCTGGAAATAGAGAACTACTGAGGCAAGGTAATTACCAAACAACCAATTAGGTCACCTAAGTTTCAGTAAAACCACATGAGGGTCATTGTGCTAAATCCCATTCTTTAAAGGAAACAGGTAATGACTTGGTCAACAGTCACCAAATCAAATTCCATTCTTCTAAGAAAAACAAGTCCCATGACCTGGCCAGCGGTCACCTAGCTAATCAATCTCTAGGTAGAAACAACAGCAGCAAGTGCTTTTTTACTCTCTTGGGCCAACATACAGGTACCCACTGAGGACCAGTTTTCTAAAACTAGCTCAAAAGGTCCAGCTCAAAGAAAAAGACATAAAAACTCCAAAGCAACAGCCCCACCTTGGCTACTCAGGTGGGACCTCCTCAGTTCATACAGAGGCTTTGTCTATCCTCTCCATAATATCTTCCTTGTTCTCACTTGTCTTGGCTCTCACTATGTTTATTCCTGGGTCTGTGGATCCAGGGCCCTGGTGCCCTGCACCTAAGGAGAAACTTTAGTCCCCAAATCACTACTTTAATCTTATCATGAACTAATGAAAAATTATTTAAAAATAAACTCATATAAATGAGTTTCAAAAATTCAAATATTTATGTTTCAAGAGAATGATACAATGTTTACTTTTAGTCATAAGTGTTCTTAAAATCTAACATGAGTTATACTCCTTCTCAGGAATAAATTAGTATAAATCAATATATATGTATAGCTATTATTTTGCTGATTTGCTAAATTCTCATGTGCATATGGAAATTGAAAGTCATATGTCAACACTAAAGTATATCTAGATACTTTGACTATCCAATATTTTTAATAATACATATTCTATACCTATTATATGCCTGCAGCCGTAGCCCTGTGGCATCCAATCCCGTCAGATCTCGGAAGCTAAGCAGGGTCGGGCCTGGTTAGTACCTGGATGGGAGACTGCCAGGGAACACCAGATACTGTAGGCTTGGGAGAAGGAACTGGCAACCCCCTCCCAAAAATCAATCTGCCATTGAAAACCCTATGAATAGCAGAGAAGCACTGATAATAGTGTTTCACCTGTTGTACACAGGGTTGCTATGAGTCGGATACCTACTCAACGGCACCTAACAACAACAGCAACATACCTATTATATAAGGACTTCAAAATTCATATTCTAATTTTATGGATCTGATATTCAAGTATAATATGTACTAACATGTATAAAATCTTTAAAAAGTCAGTAGGTCCCCAAATCACATATGGAGCTGCTAGGCCACCAGTAGAATTTAATCTAAAAAAGAAAAGTTATTTCAATTTATAACATTAACATCAGTTGAAACAGGACACATATCAAAATTAATTGAATCATTTAGGGGATCATTTTGGGATTTTCCTCAGCTGTTCAGACTCCCTTCTCGGAGAGAGATGCACTTTCATTTTAAAAAATATCACAATGAAATGGAAATTTCAAGAGAGGAGACAGAAAATTTTCATGTACCTTTTTACTCCCTCTTAAATGTAATTT
The DNA here is from genome assembly GCA_007922755.1 of Pedetes capensis. NCBI lineage: Eukaryota > Metazoa > Chordata > Mammalia > Rodentia > Pedetidae > Pedetes > Pedetes capensis. Next base: position 14,238 of record VMDO01019669.1, read on the forward strand.
TCAAACAATACTTAAATATTATCAGCATTACTACAACTTGAAACTTAAATGGTTTACTCAGTCACCATATCTCAGTTTCTCAAACCAGCCGCCATGAAGCACCCTGTAATCCCAGCAAGATGGGAGGTGGAGGAAGAAGGATCATGAGTTCTAGCTAACAGGCAGCCTGTGAACTGTGAGACTTTGTCTCAAACTAAAAAAATAAAAAAGGGCTGAGGGTGCAGCTGAGTGGAGACCACTTACCCAGCATGTGTGATGCCCTGTGTTGAACTCCCCAGTATTGAAAACAAATACAAAAACAGAACAACAACCTTCAGTTTTTCTTGTTCTTTTTGAGGAGAAGAGCACCCCAAGACTACAGTGAGCCACTGTCTCAAACTTCTGGGTTACAGAATTAGTGACTGTGGTGGTAGTGGAGGTGGCACCATCCTGAATCATATTTGTAAGTTTTTCTAAATAATAGGAGCAATGCTCCCTGTGAATTCTGCCGTGGCAAAAATCTACTTACAATTTGTTGTTGTTTGGTGCCTTCAAGTTGGTATCCAAGTCATAGCGACCCTACATCCAACAGGGGAAACATTATATTGTCAGCACTTCTCTGCTATTCATAGGGTTTTCAACGGCAGATTGATTTTTGGGAGTGGGTTGGCGGGTCCTTCTCTCAAGCCTACAGTACCTGGTGTTTCCAGGTGGTCTCCCATCCAAATACTAACCAGGCCCAACCCTGCTTAGCTTCCAAGATCTGAGGGGATCAGATGCCACATTGCTATGGCTGTAGGACACTTACAATTTAGTAGAGATTTAATTTCTTAATCTAGTCTTGGCGATTAAACCTTAAACCTCACTTAAGTAAATACTCTTAGATTGAACAAAAATAGCTATAGTCTAGAAAAGTAGTCCTCAAACTTTTGAAACATCACAAACTTGTTGAAACTTCCACAGCTAGGTCCCACCTCAGAGTTTCTAATTCTATCTTCCTGGCATGCAGACCCAGAATTTGCATCTCTAACACAGTTTCTAGGTGATGCTGATGTAGATGGTCTTAGAAACCAATTTAAGAACCAATGACATTGAAGATAAGCAGTTAATAGGGTAAACCTGAAGGAATATAAATTTTAAAGACCCGTAAGTGTGGGATTTACATTTGTTATTCATTCTGAGACAAATCAATTTCCTTTTACATTTGGATGAAAGTGTGAATGGAATCTCATTTGTAAAGTGGGTTTGGTGTTTATCCCTTCATCATCATCATCGTACAGTACATCTTCCCTGGCTCCTGGACTGGACTTTGATTAGTCTCCTTAGTCAGAGTAATCTCATCGAAATTACAAATGAAAGCTTTAGGACTGGCCAGACTTGCAGCAATATGGGCCAATAAAAATGCAAGGAAAGTTTGGTTGAGAGCTTTTTGATAAAAGCTTTACGCTTTGTAAGAGACTTGCATGTTCTGTGTTGGGAATGTTTTAAATCTACTCCATAACTAGGGTCCCTCATAATAGCCTGAGGGGCTGACCCCTAGTTGACCCCAGGGCCACATCTTACTCACTCACACCTGCCCCTCCCATGGAGTGAGTAAAGAAGGTGCCTGACCAGCCTGGCCTGCCTTAACTACCTTAATCCTGATTGGCTATCCTTGGCATTTTCATTAGATAACTCTCCCTACCTGGCAGGTATGTCAGTTTATCTGCTGTACCTGTCAGGTATGTGCCCTGATTGGCTAATCCCAGTCACATGCCCCTCTGGGACCCTATATAAGCAGGGCCCCCGGACCCCCTTCACCCCCTACCACTTCTGACTGTCTCTCAACTGCCAACTGAACCCCATCACATCGACTAGAGCTCCCTACTCCAGTGGACTCTTCAAGCAAGCCTACCCGGTCAAGACCAGGGGCCCCGAAGCACCAAAGGCTACAATCAAGCCACAAAGAACCTCCCAATTCTTCCTATCCCTGGGAAGGAGGGAGGCAGAGAAGGTGAGCTGCGAGAGTAAAGACCAACTGACCTCCAGCCCAATGAAACACCAGCTTCTGTAGCCGTGCCTTTAAGGCTGAGCTGTTCCAGCTGCAGGCTTAGAGCCAGCACTTATAGCACTTGCTTAGGGGTTGCTTGCTTGTTGCACCCCACTTGGGGAGCACCCAATAAACCTTCCTTTACTGTTTTTTTCCTTTGAAGGTCTCCCGAGGTTCTTCATTGGTGCCACTGGCCATAACACCAACCTGGTTCAGTGGGTCCCCATCCCCACTTGGTGTCTGGGCAAGGCTGTGACCTCTGCCTGGCCTGAGCCAAACCCCAACAGTTCTGCTTCCTCTTCTTGAACTCCTGCCATTGACTACTACAAGAACAAGAGAGATCCATGGAGGAGAAGCACTTTCTGGAGCCAAAGCCAGCTAATAAGCTGGAGGAAGCAAAGCCTCACAGTCTAGTTCAAGCTAATTGACTAAATTAGCCAAATTGCTATTGACCTGTGGAAAAATAAGCAATAAATAAATACTTGTTTTACATTAGAGTAGATATTTTAGCAACATTATTGCAGGAATAGTGATAAAAAGTATTTACAGATGAAAATAGACTATTAATGTTGTTAGGTGCTGTCAAGTTGGTATCTCAGTCACAGCAACCCTATGTACAACAGGAGAAACAGTATTGTTGGCACTTCTCTGCTATTCATAGGGTTTTCAATGGTGGACTGATTTTTGGGAGTGGGTTGCTGGGTCCTTCTCCCAAACCTACGGTATCTGGTGTTCCCAGGCAGTCTCCCATCTAAGTACTTACCAGGCCTGACCCTGTTTAGCTTCTGAGATCTGATGGGATTGGAAGCCACAGTGCTATGGCTGCAGGTCGATTAACACCTTAATTAGGTAAGAGTAAATAGTTTTTATGGTATTTTTTTACGATCTTTATTTCTACAAAAAGCAAAAATCCTTATCAGGAGAACTTTATATCTCATGAAGAAATTTTCCTGGAAGTGCCCTATAATAGGCCAGGGGCACAAAATGGAGAATAAGGAAGAATTGAGAGTATAAGGCATCCTGATTTACACAAAATCAAGGCCATGTGAGAGAGAGTAGAAGATGCAGGGAAACATAATCTGGAGAGAAAATACAGGAGTAGTTAGACTAGTTTGGTGGGTTGTTGAATCCTAGAGCAGAAAACATTTCTAAATTATTTTTATATTTCTGGCACCCAGAAGAATGGGAAGCACCCAATATGTTCTTTTCTCTTCATTATTTAATGAGTCATAAGGGAAATCAGAGGTAGGAAAATTAGAAGTCAAAGCTAGGTATCATTAGAAACCTTAGTCTATGCTAATTAGTTTTAACTGGACTAATCCCAATCAGAGTGATCTGGATTTGTGCAACCCTGCTCTATTTAATTTACTAAGAGCTCTTGTAAACAAAACTACAATTAATATGTCAGTATCATTTTTTAATAATTACTCCTTGTATATCTAGGTGTTCTAGAACCATAATTGGACACACCATTTAAATATTAAGCTACTGGTGGTCTGTGGACCATGAGAACTTGATGTTCAAGAAAATAGCAATGACAAAGGGAAAAATGTACACATAGCCTAAGGGGGAGAAATAGAAGAGACAAAAAATATTGATAATTGTAGGCATATGAACTTTGATGGTTTCTAAGTGATCTTGAGCTCAGATACCAAATGAAGTTGGAGCTAGAAAGTAAAATTTGTGGGAGTCTCTGTGTGAGTCTTCCTGCCATAGGCCTCAGTTAAAAAACTGAATGAAAATTTGAGGAAATTAGGCAAATGTGGTCTGTTTTAGCCATCTTTCATTGTGGTGACAAAATACCTGTGAAAACAGTGTAACAGAAGTAGGGTTTAGGTTTGGTTAATGGTTTCAGAGGTTTCAGTCCATAGTCATTTTGTTCTATTGTTTCAGGACCTGTGTGTGGTGACTCAGAGCACTATGGCAGGGATCATGTGGTAGAGCAAATTGGATCACCTATGGTGGACAGAAAGTAGAAAAAGCAGAGACCAAGGGGAGAGGGACAAGATGTATCATTAAAAGGCATGCCTCCATTTACCTACTTCCTCTACCTGTTGTTGTTAGGTGCCATTAAGTTGGGTCCAATTCATATCAGCCTTATGTACAACATAAGGAAACATTCCTTAACTCTGCCATACATGCAACCTTTTCTATGTTTAAGCCCTTTGTTGCAGCCATTGGGCTAATCCATCTGGTAGAGGGCCTTCCTATTTTTCATTGACTTGCCACTCTCTCAAGCATGATGACCTTCTTCAGGGATTGGTCCCTCCTGACAACATGTCCAAAATACATAAGATTCAGTCTAGCCATCCTTGCTTCCAAAGAGCATTCTGGTTGCACTTCTAGGATGGATCTGTTGGTTCTTTTGTCAATCCATGGTATATTGAATATTTGTCTCCAGCACCATAATTCTAAAGAATCAATTTTTCTCCTGTTTCCCTTATTTATTATCAAGCTTTCACAAGCATACCATGCAACTGAAAATACCATACTATGAATTGTGCATATCTTCATCTCCAATGTGACATCTTTACTTTTCAGTACTTTAAATAGATCGTTTGCAAAATCTTGGACAACCTCCATCTTTTCTCCACTTATCATGAAGTTGCTTACTGACTCATTTGCAAGTATTTTTTTGTTTTCTTTATGTTGAGGTACAATCCATACTGAAGATTGTGTTCTCTGATCTTCATCAGTAAATGCTTCAAATCCTGTTTATTTTCAACAAGGAAAGTTGTGTCATCTGTATAACACAGGTTAATAGCCCATTCAGCTACGAACTCATTAATCCATTGATGAGGTTACCACTCTTGCCATCCAGTCCCCTCTCAGTAGTGCTGCTGGCTAGGGAACAAGCTTTGACCTATGAGCCTTTGGAAGGTATTTCATATCCAAACTATGATATGGTCTGTTCTAATAATTTAACTAATCTCTTTAGGTAACTTATTTTCTTGTTGTTGTTGTTAGGTGCTCTCAAGTCGGTATCTGACTCATAGTGACCCTCATAGGGTTTTCAATGGCAGACTTGGGAGTGGATTGCCAGGTCCTTCTCCCATTTTTGCGGTGCTGGGAATTGAACTTGGGACCTCAGAGACTGCAGCACAGCACTCTACCAACTGAGCTAAATCCCAGCCCTGAGCTAAATCGCAGCCCACTTATTTTCTTAGTTTCTATTAAAGAGATCTCTTTACAGTTTAAGTGGTTGATTCATGTAAATTATTTGCTTCTTCCTCTTCCTCAAAATGTATAAAGGCAAGATGGGAAAAAACGAGCCTGGCAGAATGGAGATGTAGCATTAATTCTTCAATGGACATCCTCTGATTTTACTGTGATTGCTGATGTAGTGTACCTGGCTTAACATTTCCTTGGAGTGATGACTATTCAGGAATAATTATTCTCGTCTGGACTTTTAGGGACATCCAAAAGATGTCGGCACTTGCTCTCAGATAATTAAGCTTTTTGTTCTTTTAATCTCAAATCTCTGCTGGTCTATAAGTCTTAAAAGAAACTCCTCCTTTTATTTGGGTAGGTAACATTTACTACATTTTCACAACATGCTGTGATTGTGGAACCAAAAACAGGGCCAAAGTTTCTCCCATGGCATACTAAATGGAAAATCAAACTCACTTAGGTCTTGTAGATTTCTCTACTCAACAGTAGAGAAGCTGGTTATTAGTTTCTAGTTAGATAAGAAAACTATAGCAATAGGAAAAAAGTACCTAGTATTGTGCCCTTCAGGTTTATATTGGTGCTGGTTTTCCATTTCCTCTACTTCATATTGTACTCCTTTTTGTCATTGTTATTATTATTACTACTACTACTACTACTACTACTACTACTACTATTACTACTACTACTATTACTATTATTATTACAGGGCTGGAGATATAATTTAGGGCCTTGTGCATGCCAGGCAAATTCTCTACACTGAGCCACATCCTCAGCTTTTCTCCTCCTTTATTATAGTAAGTCTAAAGGCCTAACATGCACAGGTAGAAAGGGTATCTTCTCTTTATATCGTGGAAGAAATTCTAAATATGCCTTTTATTCTTAATGGTTTTCATCGGAAGTAAGGAGTTTAGGAAATTTGTTTTTCATTCTGATATATGGATTTCATGACCTAGAATGATAGCCATGCATATGTAAACATACATATTTAATATATAATAAACATATTTATATATAATATAATATATATAATATATAACACTATATTTTGCAAAAAAATTATTACATAATGAAAGCCTAATTTACAAATTCAGGCTTTTCACTACTTCACACTGAAAATTCCTGTGTATCTTTTGGGACTTATCTAACATGTTATATTCTCAGGTAGCTTTTATTATGCCCCTATTTTTAGCAAATCATTTCTGTTTGTTATGAGTGCAAATAGCATATACTCGAATAACTTATTCACATATGTCTTTCCCACTTTTCTGAAAATTTGGAGATGCATGAACCTTGTCTTTCTCATCATTTTAGCTCCATTGCCTGGGACATAGAAGAGAACTCAATTTTTTTTTTTGGGGGGGGAGGGTCTTAGGGGTTAAAACCAGCACCTTACACATACTTTGCAAGTACTCTGCCACTGGCTCCCATTCCAGCTCATTATCTAGTTTTTACTTTGAGTCAGGATCTCACTAAGTTATGTAGGCTGCCTCTGGCCTGGAAGTTGGCAACCTTTAGGCTTCTTCTAAGTTGCTAGGATTACAGGCTTGCATCACCATGCCCCACCCAGAAATGTTCTTAAAGGTAATTTACATCTATTTATAAGATTAGGATTATTACTAATCACTGTTTAAAAGATTGAACGCTGGACACCTTTCAATGAAGCAGAAAGTACTTTCTGTCTAAATTCATTATGAATTTATTAAAGACATTATTCAGATATCAAAATAAAAGAAAAAACCAAATTGATACCCCCATTAAGTATATCAAACTTCATGTAAAAGAAAATAACTCGTAACAAAGAATCTTAACAATATAAAAATTTCATGTATCACTGACATGAATAGAGGCAAGAAAACTAAGTCTAATTAGTAGACTAAATAAAAGATATGTCTATATTCTATACAGACAAAATAGAATTTGAAATAGACAGGTCAGAAATATAACAAGGCCCCAAAGAAGTCAAGGAAACACTGAGAATAGGTGTACACTCAGATTGTGCTACTATTCTCAAACACTATAGAATGAGTGGACTAGGAGCTAGTTTCTGTTGTTGTTGTTGTTGTTATGTGGCTTCGAGTCGGTATCCGACTCATAGCGACCCTCTGTTCAACAGGAGAAACATTATTGTCAGTGCTTCTCTGCTGTTCATAGGGTTTTCAATGGCAGATTGATTTTTGGGAGGGGGTTGCTAGGTCCTTCTCCCAAGCCTACAGCTTCTCGTGTTCCCAGGCGGTCTCCTATCCAGGTACTAACCAGGCCGGCCCTGCTTAGCTTCTGAGATCTGATGGGATCGGATGCCACAGGGCTACAGCTGCAGGCTGTAGTTTCTTTTAGTGGCTCCATATATTTAGTTCTCAATGTTTGAGGCACTGAGAAGTTCAAGATGAAGGTACTTGCAGATTTGGTTCCTGGCAGGGGCTTCTTTCCTGGTTCGCAGATGTCTACATTCTTGATGTATCTTTACATGATAGAGGGAGGGAGGGAAGGAGGGGGAGAGAGAGAAGGAGGGAGGGATGGAGGAAGGAAGGAAGAGAGAGAGAGAGAGAGAGAGAATCTCCCACATCTCTTCTTAAAAGGCAATAATCTCACCATGAGGGATCTACCCTCTCGATTTTTTTTCTTTTTTATCATACTAGGGGCCTCATGTTTTGCATGCTTTGCAAGTGCTGTACCACTGAGCTACGCCCCCAGCCCATTTTGTTGTTGTTGTTTATAGTTTTCAGACATGTTGTTGTTGTTGTTGTTAGGTGCCGTCGAGTCGGTATCCGACTCATAGCGACCCTCTGTGCAACAGGGAAAACACTATTGTCAGTGCTTCTCTGCTGTTCATAGGGTTTTCAATGGCAGATTGATTTTTGGGAGGGGGTTGCCAGGTCCTTCTCCCAAAATTACGCAGACTGCCTCTGGTCTCAAACTTGCAATCCTCCTGCCTCTGCCTCCCTAGACACTGGGATTACAGGTGTGTGCCACTGTGCCCAGCTTCCACCCTCTTGATTTAACTATCTGTTAAAGCCCCCATCTCCAGCTATTGTCACAATAGGCAGTAGGTAGAGCTTCAATATATGAATTTGTGAAGGACACAGTTCAGCCCATAGTAGAAGGTAAAAAGGGTAACAGGGGGTGCCATGATGCACACTTGTAATTCCAACTACTTGGGAGGCTGAAGTAGGAAGATTGCACGTTGAAGGCCAGAGGCAGCCTGTGCAATTTAGTGAGACTTTGTTTAAAAATTAAAAGTACAACAACAACTAAAACAAAATAAAACGGTGTGTGTGGGGGGATTGTTGGGAGTGCAAGTCAGTAATGGAATGAGCCTAGCATATGTGAAACCCTGGGTTCAACCCCCAGTATGAGGGAAAAAAGAAAAAGAATGAAAGGAATTAACAATAAGAAAAATCTATTTGGAAGAAGTCTTATTTATGACAGGTAAGGCAGGCATGAAAAATTAGTACTTAATACCATTCCAAACTTAATTTCATACACCCTCCATACTAAAAGTTTAAAGGAAGAGAGAAAAGCACAGTTTTTCTTAACCCTGTGGAAATCACAGTAAAAAACAAACAAACAAACAAGCAAACAAAAAACTATAGCATAGGTAGCATGTATCTGAGATACATGTTTTACTATTTGCCCACAAACACCCAGCTGGTCATGATGTTGAACCTGTGCACCTGACATATATAACAATATTTGAGAGCAGTTAGTTTCTATGTCTCAGATCAGCTACAGCCTCCACAGAGTTAAACATGCTTTCGAGTAGCATTGTAGCTATGTCTTAGGTGTAGTCAATTGGGTAAATTCAAATGAATTTTGAAAAGAGAGAGACCTAGATGACACCTTCACTGTCTTCCCTATGCATTTGTTTGTGAAGGCAAGAACAGTGCCTTTCTCTGAAGTTAAACTCCCTTGTCCGGTCATGACTTCAAGGGCCCTGAACCTTTAATGGAAAGCATTGTTGCTACCATTATCAAAATAATGATTTTCTACTGTCCTAACTATGGCAGAAGTACCTTTCATTCAATTGTTTTCTCTTACTGTTTTTATAATTTCTCCTGGAAAATTGATCTAATGCTTGCACTTTTAACCACTCCAATAATTTTCTAAATGCCAAATTATATGAATTTGAATCTTTCTTTCTTTCTTTCCTTCTCCTTTTTTTTTTTTTTTTTTTTGAGACAAGGTTTCTCTAAGTTATACAGACTGCCTCTGGTCTCAAACTTGTGATCCTCCTGCCTCTGCCTCCTGAATTGCTGGGATTATAGATGTGCACCACTGCACCCAGCTGAATTTGAATTTTTTTCTGCCCCAAAAAAAAAAATAGATTGAAAATTTTCTTTTCCTTTACTGACTAATACAACACATTAGAGGATAGTACATTAAACAAATTATTTCGTACCAGTGTAGGTATTCTATCCCAATTATGACCCCTAAAATTTTAAAATCCTCTACAGTAGGAATGCCTGCAGCTGTAGCCCTGTGGCATCCGATCCTGTCAGACCTCGGAAGCTAAGCAGGGTCAGGCCTGGTTAGTACCTGGATGGGAGACCACCTGGGAACACCAGAAGCTGTTGGCTTGGGAGAAGGACCTGGCAACCCCCTCCCAAAACTCAATCTGCCATTGAAAACCCTATGAACAGCAGAGAAGCACTGACAATAGTGTTTCCCCTGTTGTACAGAGGGTCGCTATGAGTCGGATACCGACTCGATGGCACCTAACAACAACAACAACAACAACAACAGTAGGAATGAATATTATACAGTTCACCTATACAATGGTCACTTTCCAAAAAAAATATTTTAAGGAGTCCTAGTTGTGTATTGATCCTATATAAACACAAGGTATCATATCCATCATTTAGTTCAGTTGGTAGAGTGCCACTCTACACTCTCTGAGTCCACACGTTCAATACCCAGCATCACAAAAATGGGACAAGGACCTGGCAACCCTCTCTTGAAACAATCCTGGAACAATCAGCCATTGAAAACTTTATGAATGGCAAAGAAGCACTGACATAGTGCCTGGCATGGCACAGTGTCAGGGAATATTTCATTCTCTTGTACATAGGGTCGCTATGAGTCAAACCCAACTCAACAGCACCTAACAACAGCAATAACAACAACACAGAAGTGGAAGAAAGCTTTGAACTGTTATGATGATAGTTTGCTATGTGGCTCAGTCCCTATCCAGGATGTGGTTAACTTATTCAATAAGTATTTACTAAAACTTTCTCTTTCGAAGCACAGTGCAAAATTCTGGTATTACGAAAAACAATGCTGTTAATTCTTGAAGAATTCACATTCTACATTTCAGATGGATAATATTTAGAGTACTACTAATATTCTAAATGAAATATGCATATATTTCTGTATATCTATTCACATTTCTCTTAATTGGGAACACAGAGAGATCTTTAAGGGAAGTTTATATGGCATTACTATGCTTAATTATCAGTTTGGAATGTATACTCATCTCCTACTTGTACTATTTGTATTATTCCACTTTGTACAAGATCTTTGTACAAGTTCAAGTTGTAATTCATCTGAGATCCCAAAGTGCTTTAACACTATAATAAAGTCTATCAAAAAGTCAGTATCTCTATATGTAGATAAATATCAACACTGTTAGAATTGCTCAGTTCATAGCACAATCTTTTATTGGTAGTGTTTGTTACAGAATGTTTGCATGATTTGTTAATTATCTAAGATATTTTGCTTACTCTGCCATGTGAGAAAGAGAAAAAAATATCACCAGGAAAATCATTAACCACATTATGGATGTTAAAATGTCAAATATGTGGTAGAGATTTTGTAGATTTGGAATACATAAAATGAATAAATGAAAAATGGAAATAGCAAATATTTATCAACAGTAATTTCACAAACTCTATCCATTATCTACCAAAACTACATTGTCTAGGTCTTTATTAATGCATTTTCATCCATATAGTCTTGCTTTGTCATCTTTGGTACTACTTGATAGTGAAGAAAATAAACATAGTGAAGCCCTGGAAGTATTTTTGTTTTAATGTTCCCTACTTCTTCATTGCCAGTTATTAGTCTCCCAGATACCATCAGTACTTTTAGAGTGATGACATCACTGTATTTGTTATCTGAGATAGGATATGCATGGAAATTTGTAACTATTCAAGAATAAATAACACTACAAATACAGGAATATGATTTACTCAAGATGCAGGGATCTCGAATTGTTTATGTGTATCTAGTCTGACATCTGATAGTATTTTTTTTTTTTGGTAGTACTGGGGGTTGAACCCAGGGCCTTGCACTTGCATGCTCTGCAAATGCTGGACCACTGAGCTGCACCCTCAACCTATGTTTTACTTTTTTTGAGACAGGGTTTCGCTACGTTACACAGACTGCCTCTGGTCTCGAACTTGCAATCTTCCTGCCTCCGCCTCCCGAGCTGCTGGGATTACAGGCGTGAGCCACCGTACCCAGTTTATCTGATATTCTTTAGTTTGAAATCTAGCTCTGAAACTAGAGATTCAGTTTCATCCTAAAACAAAAGAAATACAGAGCTGAATTGAGAATTGTTTTAAATAATTCAATAGCAAATATTCTGTATAAGTTGTTATTGAGATGATCTACGAAGTAGCTGTTCTTGTACTTTTCTCCCCCCACTCCTTGACTGGGTATAGAATCTAGGGCCTTGTGTACAATAAGAAAGCATTATACCCCTGAGCTACATACACAACACTTTTACATTTTTATTGTGAAACAGGATTTCACTAAGTTGCCCATGCTGGACTTGAAATTACTATGTAGCCTAGGCAAGCCTCCAACTAGCCTTCTTCCTGCCTCAGCCTCCCAAGTAGCTGGGATTAGAGGCCTGAACCACATGCTCAGCATAACTGTTCTTGACTGGGCTAAAACTTTCATAATATGAAAAACAACAAAGACAACAGGTTATTATATAGATTAAAAGGACATAACAACCAAATACAATGAATAAAACTTTAATGAATCCTAGATTTGAAACAAAACAAAACAACAACAACAACAACAACAAACAGACCTTTTGGGGCCAATGAAAAGTACTGAAAATTGGTTGTATAGTAAATGAAGAATGAATTTTAATTTTCTTAAAGTAATATTGATATTGTGGGTATAGGAAAAAGTTGTTCTCATTAGAAGATGCTTATATATTTGGTGTGAGGCAGTATGATGTCTACACCATACTTTCAAATGGTTCAACAACTTATAAGTAAGGGTGTGTGTGTGTGTGTGTGTGTGTGTGTGTGTACAATGGAGGAGACAGAAATAAGCCAATGGTACCAATGTAGCAAAATTCTAAAAACTGATAAATCTATGTAAAGAGTATACATGTCTCTTTATTATCCCTTCAATGTTTATAAGGTTTTTAAAATTTTTCAATATAAAGCTGAGAAAGAACAGACAACCCACCTAAAATAAATCATAACTCAAAAAATGTAGAAAATGTTAGTATATGTAATACTAACAGTAATGATAATTAAACATATGCTTCATAAGTGGGACTATCAAAATGATTCATTTATAGCAAAAGACCAAAAATCATAAAATATGTGTGCTTTCTTTATATTTTCCCAAGTATAAAATATGTAATGAGTGAAAATAGCACCACTGACACTTTAGAAATGTTCAAACATGTTTTGTGAGTAACAAGCAGGTCACATTAACCACCTACTGATGTGTAGCAAACAAACAACCTATCTGTTAATGTAGCTACAAAATGTAGAGTTAAATTGTCAGTTTGAAAATCTCAAAGTCTGGAAATGCAATAATCATTAGTTTAAGCATTTATAGCCAATTGCACTGCTTGGCGGAAGTATTAACACAGAGAGAAAGTGAAGCCATGGTTGATATTATGGATTTCTTAGTTAAAAATGACTGCTCATTTTCTCATAGAGTTTCTTGCCTGTTATGACAGAATGTGTACTATTCCTATTTCCTCGGGAAGAAACTATTCTGTCCTGCCACCAGTGGGTCAAACAGTTCAATACATTCCTCACAAGTATTTCAATCTATATTTTCCAGTTCTTGGGGTGAGTATATTAAACTTGACATGTCACATCTCACATTCATGAAAGTAGGAAATAGCTTACTTGATATATTTCATTAAGGTATAAGACAAATTCTAGATATCAAATGTCAACAACAATAACTTTTCCTTGTTGTCAAGAAGAGGACCTATTATTTTCCATGAGTATCATCAGAAACCTTGTTTTCAGAGTCCAAGTTACTTTGATATACAGGTTTAAGATGTAAGAATGAGCTAATGTTAAGATGAGAAGCAGAAAGACTAGAAGCATAGGGTTTGAGTGAAGATATCTAGGTTTAAATCTCATTTTTGTTATTTCTAACTCTATAACTCTGGGTCCATTACTTATAATTGAGAAGGTTCTATTCCATCATCCATACCAGAAGGAACATAATAATAACAACTTCATAGAATTCTTGGCAAGGTAAAATATGGTAATCAATACAGCACATTGACTGACACATACTAAATACACCAATTCATTTATTAAACAAATACTTAATGAGCACTCACTCTGAGTATGGCATTACTCTAGGCATGTGGGTCACAGCAGTGAATGATAGAGAACTTCCTTGTCTCTCCCCTCAGCAAAAAAGAAAAGAAAAAGAAAGAAAAGGGAAAATACCCACCCTTGTGGAATTTTTATTGTAATGGAGGGAGATAGGTAATAAAAATAGACATTATAAAATTATATAATGGTGCTAAAAAGTGATAAGTGCAATATGCTATAGATGAAAAAAATGGAGCAATATAGGGAAATTACAGCAGAATAAATGGGTTCCAACTTTAATGCAATGCCTAAGAAAGTTGCCATTAAAAATGACATTTAAGCTGAAACTTGAATTAGATGACAGGATTAGCCATGCATTTATCACGGGAGAGTCCCTCAAGAAGGATTATGTCTGAGTGTTTGAAGAAGAGCAAAAAGCCTACAAAACAATTTAAGTTTTAAAAGATCATTTTGGCTGCTGTGTTGAAGAAGAAAGAAGAAAAGAGTGGAAGAATATAAATCAATTAGAAAGTTATTGCTATAATACTAGTGATTGATGGTGGTGGAGTCCTAGGATGTTAGCAGTGGAAGTAGTCATAAAGGATTGAATTCTGGATGCTCTTAAGGTAAAGTCAAGAGGATTTGCTAATAGACAAGAGGGTAAGAGAAAGAGGTGAACCAAGTATGTCTCTAATAATTTCTGTCTGAACAACTGAAAATATAGTATTTCTATCAACTGAAATGGAAAAGGACTGTGGTAAAGCTATTAGGTAGCAATTCCTTTGAGATTGGGAAGTCTGTTAGGTATCCAGTGGGGATGTCAAGAAAGTGATTTTTGTGCCTTGAGCTTGGGCAAAGCATCTTGGCAGGCTATATAAATGTGAGTCCACACATAGATGGTATTTAAAATCATGCAATGGGATGGGAGGTGAAGAAGATAAGAGGACAAAAATCAAACCCATCAACATTAAATGACTTGGCAGAAGAGGAGAATACACTGTAGCAGGCAGGATGAAATTCCAGAGACTGGATTTAAATATTATAGAATATATACATGTATTGAACATTATATAGTAAATCCATTAAAATGTGTAACTTGTATGTTTTTGTGTATCAGTTGAAAAGTAAAATGACAAATTAATTTTAAAAAGTAAGCTAAAGAAATTTCAAATAGTGTAATGCCCTGGAATACAACTAAATAAGAGTAACAAGAAAAACTGAGCCTTTACTGCAGCTATAAAGTCTACTGATTTGTCATTTTGGAAGTGTACAAATTGCCTATTAGATGTAGTAATCCAGAGGCTGTTTTTGACCTTGACAAGAGAAGTTTTGGTACCATAGTTGTAATGAAATTCTGCTTAGAACAATGGCTCTAAAAGACAATAGGAAAAAGCAAATCAGAGATAGCAAGAAAAGACAACTGTGTTACATGGTATTCCAGCAAGGTGAAGCAAAGATATGAGGCAATAGCTTGCAAGGGAAGTGAAGTTAAACTTTGTTTGCTTGTTTTATTTTGGGGGAAGGGAGAAATAAAACTATACGTATATGATTATGGAAACAATTCTATAGGAAAAAATTTGATTATGCTGGAAAAGGTGAAGAGGTAAGCTACAGAAATGTCTGAGAGTAGGCTAAATGCAGTGGAATTTATTGTGCTAGTGAAAGGACTGGCATTAGATAGAATGCATTGCTATTTCAATAAGGAAAGCACTATAAATAGGTAAAAATTTAGATATCTAGGCAGATCTGGTGGTAGATATAGAACACAACTAATGTCACTTAAAATAAGATTGACCCTAAAAGGAAGTGTAATAATTAGTTCCTTTAGCTCATTCCATAGTAATTCAAATAGAAGAAGATGCAATCCAAATTGATGAAAACTAAATCATTTTTGTACCCTATTTTTATACAAATGAGGTTCTAATACAACCTGAAATGCATTTGGCTCATCTTCTCTTTTGTGTGTATTAAAATGAGAAATGAGGAGCAATTGCATTTTTGCTTTTATAATCTCAAGACAGTGCATAAAATGTTGCCTAATTTAGAACAGAGGAAAAGATCTAAAGAATTTCTTTCCAATTAACTGTCATTTAGACATTAGTTACAAAGTCTGAGTTAATTTGAATTTTAATCCATAAAATTTTTGTTTCTTGTTAAGCTTTTACTAGCAAATTACGCAGATTGTAACCTATGTGTGAATGTTATGGGGAGATAGGTTATTATTTCCTATTGACAGAGGGTAATAGTAATTATGTTATGATTTTTGTGCATATACCATAGGCCAATGATATTAACTGGTATATCACTTCTGAATTCTCTTAGGTTTTGAGTAGATTCTATGTACTGAGTCAATGATTACATATTTGTTTGGGCAATAGTCAAGATCATTATATGAAGATCAGAGGCAACATTGGCAGGTGGCTGGAGAAGTTGCCCATATGAAAGAGAAGATAACTTATTTTCATATTGTTTTATAATCCTAGGATTGAGCAGTGTCTGGTGCATAGCATTCCAACACAAATCTTTGCTGATTAAACGTGGAATATAAATTTTACCTATTTTGGAAGAGGAAATATTGTGCATTCAACCAATATAATTTTGTTGTTGTTGTTGTTGTTGTTAGGTGCCATGGAATCAGTGTCCAACTCATAGCCACCCTGTGTACAAACAGGTGAAACACTAATCGTCAGTGCCTCTCTGCTATTCATAGGGTTTTCAATGGCTGATTGTCTTTTGGGAATAGGTTGCCAGGTCCTTCTCCCAAGGCTACAGCACCTGGTGTTCCCAGGTGGTCTCCCATCCAAGTACTAACCAGATCCGACCCTGATTAGCTTCCAGGATCTGACAGGATCAGATGCTATAGTGCTATGGCTGCAGGAAACAGAATATTAGTCATTCCTATTTTGAAATTCTCCCTTTTCTTGTATATTTATTCACACACCTAAAGCAAAGCGAGTCTGTATCTGGAACCACTGTGGTGTCCAATCCCATCAGATCTCGGAAGCTAAGCAGGTCAGACCTGGTTAGTACTTGGATGGGAGACTGCCTGGGACCACCAGGTGCTATAGGCTTCGGAGAAGGACCTGGCAACACACTACCAAAAACCAATCAGCCATGAAAACCCTATCAATACCAAAGAAGCACTGACAATAGTGTTTCACCTGTTGTACATAGGGTCACTAGGAGTTGGACACCAACTGGAAGGCACCTAACAACAACAACAAAACAAAGTGAAGATAATCCAGATATTATAGATCCCTCATTAAGTTAAAAAGGAGATACAGTAGATACAATGATTTGATAAGTGAGGTATAGTATTAAATTAATACTTAATAACAGTAAGCAACTAAATAATGCAACATCAGAGGAATAAAGATAAAAAATCATAAGGATGTGATTCAAGGGATAATGGATGATTAAAGCTCATTTTATCCCTGATTTACACTATGACCAGGTAAAGAAATAAAGATAAATATGACTCTCTACTTTTATTTTAATATCATTCTTCAGGTTTTTCTTAGCTCCCTCCCCCAAATAAATAAACAAATACAGATTGTATTAAGAAATCTCATGTATTTTTAAAATCTATGGTTTTCTTGATTCAAAATTCATTGTAAATGAAAAGCTGAACCAGTAACAATGCATAAAAATTTTGAATAATTATAGAATTTTCCTGCTACATATCACACTGGGCATAGTATGTTTTTTGTACATTGTATTAAGACAGGGAGCAGTGAGGTATAAAATCCCCAACAGTTCATTGGGGAGATATATTTTGAACTATATATGATTTTCCACCAACTGAATATAATTAATTTGTTGTAGTGCTACTGATATGACATTATGAGCAAAGGGATACAAACATAAAGGATCTCTTTTATTGAGTAATTATAATCCTCTTTGGCTTCTTTCCAACTCTGTTTAGTGTATAAACAAGATATTTTCTGTTGAGTTAAACTAACTAATCGAGTGACTGAGCATTTCAACTGCAAGGACTATTTTTGGAGGGTGTGACACAGTGTTCCAAGATTCCTAATGACTTCAGTGGAAATGGCATAATTTTCCTTCCTAGCTTGAAAACTGGCTTTTTTGAAAATGCTCACCATCAGCAAATATATGTAATTTAAAAAGATAGAATCAAAACTTAATTATTCCAATTTCATGCTAATTCCATTGTATATTTGTGATTTTATACCATATGATTATTGAGACATAGGTTTGTTTATATAACATTAGTCTATTTTATGTTACCTTTCTAAAATAAGTATCTTTACTCAGATCTTATTCAAGATGAAATGAAACAGTAAAATATTACTGGATTCTAAATGGCATCTTAAAATTATTTAAAATATGGATTCACTATATGTAAAGTCATTTCATTAACCAAAAGAGACAATGATTTTGAAAAAGTCACATAATTGAATCTTCATATTAAAAATCTGACTTATCATTTTTTCCATACTATAAACCCTTATGTTGCATTGGCACTAGTTAGAAATGATCTGGTATAGTGCTAATTTCCTTTTCGGACAAGCATTTTCATGTAGTTTATCATAAAAAATTACCATTAACACTATTGTTAATTGGGAGTAGTTGTATGATAGAAAATGCAGATCATTTAGAGGCATTAAAGCTTTGTGAGCTGGAGCTCTATTTCCCCTCTATTAAGATTAGATAAAGTGCTCTCAAGACAATAAACTGATTATGACAAACTCACAGTAAAAGTCAATTTACTAGATGAATGGCTTCAGAAACTGAACCGTAAAAACAAAGTTAACATGAAGTTTCAAAACACTGAACAAAAATGTGAGCTAGATATATTTTTATCTTCTTGCAATAACTTTATTAAAAAACATGAAAAATTTAAATAGATTATATATAAACATAAATTTCAATAAGAGTTAATTGTTTAAAACAAAAGAAAACAGGCAGATGCAAACCCCAAACCATCTCTCCTTTTTTCGTATTTCTACTTTTTATAAATGAGCACTGCTAACATGGGATTATTTTATTCTTTCATATTTTGACTTATTCATGTATATATTTTTAATATTTTGAAGAAAAATGTGTTATGCTATAACTTGTTTCTGTTATTATCTTGATTCTTTCATCAATTATGGATACTATTTCATGCTTATATGTAAAAATTCTACTTATTCTTATTATAAATTTTTAAATGGCATTATATATTGTTTTTGTTAGGTGCCGTCCAGTCAGGTCCAACTCATAGTGACCCTTACAGGGTTTTTAATGGCTGATTGCTTCAGGATTGCTTCAGGAATGGATTACTACATCCTTCTCTTTTGGCAGTGCTGCTGATTGAACCCAGGTCCTCAGAGAGTATGGAGCAGCCCTCTACCTACCGAGCTAAACCTCGGACTACATTATATATTGTTGTTGTTCTTAGGTGCTGTTGAGTCAGTGTCCGACTCATAGTGACCCTACCTACAACAGGTGAAAAACAATTGTCATTTCTTCTCCATTATTCATAGAGTTTTCAATGGCTGATTGTTTTTTGGGAGTAGGTTACCAGATCCTTCTCCCAAGCCTACAGCACCTGGTGTTCCCAGACGGTCTCCCATCCAAGTAATAACCAGGCCCGACCCTGCTGAGCTTCCGAGATCTGATGGGATTGAAAACCATAGTGGTACTGCTGTAGGCACATTATATATTAGACATATGTAAACCAGTGAGAACTTAGGGGTTTTATTATTTTCTCATATTATGCATAATGCTTCAAAAACTGGCTTATGTTTTTATTTTTGAGATGCCAAATACAAATTGAATACAGATTTATGGAAGTATAATTTGGGTTAAAAGTTATGCATTGCTGGATGTGGTGGTGCATGTCTGTAATCTCAGCAACTCTGGAGGCTAAGGCAGGAGAAACACCAGTTTGAGGCTAGAGGCAGCCTGCATAAGTTAGACAGACCCTTTCTCAAGATAAGAAATAAAATAGGGTTTAGATGTGCAACACAGTGGCAGAGCAGTTGCAGAGTATGTGTGAGGCCCTGGGTTCAACACCCAAGTATGCAAAAAAAAAAAAAAGGTAATACATTTTGTTTGTTTTGATGTATTGTGACTATACATTACCCAACGATTTTTTCAAGGTAAGGAGAGTACAGGGTTGGGAGAGTACATAGGATCCAGAGCACAAGAATGGCAATTTCATCTTGGAGTAGGTAAGAACAAGCCCTAAGAAGGGTAGTGATGATACCAAGAGCTATGTAGGTAGGTTTTGTGGTAGAAAGCTCAAATGCTTTTGACTGATTGTGGCTATTTTCCTAATATAGTATGAAAGAAGACCATCATCTGACTTTGAATGCAGGAGGAAAATGGAGTGTGAAAATTTGAAGCTTTAGAATAAAATATGAAGTGTGTTGCCTATCTTGCCTTCTATAAGTTTTAAAGTTTCTGGTTTTATGCTGAGATTTATCCATTTTGAGTTAATTTTCATGTATATTGAGAGATGGGGGTCAGCTTTCATTTTTGTGCATGAAGATGACCATGTTTCCCAGCACCATTTGTTGAAGAGGCTGTCCTTTTTCCAGTTTACTTGCTTTGCTCCTTTGTCAAAAATCAGGTGGCTATAGGTGTGTTGAGGTATTTGTGGGTCTTCTATTCTGTTCCAGATGTCTTCCGGCCTATTTTTGTGCCAGTACCAAGCTGTTTTTGCAACCACTGCTCTACAGTATAGCTTGAAGTCAGGAATTATGATTCCACCTGCGTTTATTTTGCAGCTTAAGAGTGTTTTGGCTATACATGGTCTTTTGTGGTTCCATATGAATTTTTGCATTAGTTTTTCTATTTCTGTAAAGTCAGTCAGTGGAATTTTAATGGGTATTGCATTAAATCTATATATTGCTTTTGGTAGGATAGCCATTCTTACAATATTAATTCTCCCTATCCAGGAGCAGGGAGGTCTTTCCATTTTTCAGTGTCCTCTGCTATTTCTTTCTTTAATGTTTTAAAATTTTCCTTGTAGAGATTTGAAAGGTCTTTGGTTAGATTGATTCCAAGGTATTTAATTTTCTGGTGGGCTATCATGAGTGGTATTTTTCCTGAAATTTCCATCTCTTCCTGTTTGGAATTGGTGTAAAGAAAAGCTATTGATTTTTGTATGTTAATTTTGTAGCCTGCAACTTTGCTGAAGGAGTTAATTAGATCCAGAAGTTTTCTGGTTGAGGTTTTGGGGTCTTTCAGGTATAAGATCATATCATCTGCAAATAATGATAATTTGACCTCTTCCTTGACAATCTGTATCCCTTTGATTTCTTTCTCTTGTCTGATTTCCCTGGCCAGGACTTCAGTTACTATGTTGAATAGAATAAGAAAGAGAGGACATTCTTGTCTTGTTCCAGATTTAAAACTTAAAGAAGGCAACACACTCCATCATATAGGCTTAGGAAAGTATTTCCTTAATAGGGCTCCAATTGCTCAAGAAATTGCAACAAGAATAGATAAATGGGATTACATGAAATTAAAAAGCTTCTTCACAGCAAAAGAAACAATTAACAGAGTCAAGGAAACCCCCATGGGATGGGAAAAAATCTTCACATTTTATACATCAGATAAAGGTCAGTTACTAGAATTTATAAAGAACTCAAGAAAAAAACGCCCCAAAAAACAAACAACCCAATACACAAATGGGCAAAGGAACTGAGTAGACAGTTCTCAAATGAAGAGGTCCATAAAGCCATGAAACACATGAAAAAATGCACAACAGTCCTAGCCATTAGGGAAATGCAAATCAAAACAACTCTGAGATTTCACCTTACACCAGTAAGAATGGTCAAGATCAATAAAACAAATAACAACAAATGCTGGCGAGGTTGTGGGGAAAAGGGAAGACTCTTACATTGTTGGTGGAGTTGTAAATTGGTCCAACCACTGTGGAAATCAACATGGAGGTATCTTAAAAAGCTAAAAATAGATCTACCATATGACCCAGCTATAACACTATTGGGAATTTACCCAAAGGGAGATGGGTCATCATACCACAGAGACACCTGCATCTCCATATTCAATGCAGCACTTTTCACAATAGCAAGTATATGGAATCAACCAAAGTGCCCTTCAACAGAAGAATGGATAAAAAAAAAAAACCTATGGTATATATACACAATGGAATACTACTCAGCAATCAAGAAAAATGAAACAAGGTCATTCGCAGCAAAATGGATGGAATTAGAGAAAATTATTTTAAGTGAATGAATACAAGTTCAGAAAGAGAAAGACCACATGTTCTCACTCATATGTGGGAGCTGATTCAAATTATAAGAAGAAAAAATCCTATTCAAAGGTTGAATCAAAATAATGGGTGGGGGAAAAGATAAGAATGGTGTCAATTTAAATGGTCTAGAAAATGCATGTAATTGTTCTAAGAAGATAAAAACAAAGACCACTACAGGAAAAGTTTCTACCTTAAACAGAACTGGAACCCAAGGACATATAGAAAAATATTACCAAGTAAAAGTTAGAGAAGACTTAGGTGGGGAGGGGGGAGGGGGGAAGCATAGGGGAGAGTAATGGGTAACCTATATGAATAATGTTGATCAAAATGCATATATGGAAATGTCACAATGAAAAACATGTCAGAATGAATCACATTAAGGTGTACATTAAAAATTTACAATTAAAAAAATAGAATAAAATATGAAACACTGGTCTTAGAGAATGGTAAAAGACTTTAGTTGTGCCAAGCCTAAAAACAGTTCACCTTAGGATATCCTTGCTAAAACTCAGAATTTGCCTGTATCGGAAAAAAGTAACATATGCAGATGAAATTAAAGATTCTGAAATGTGGATATAACCTCGAGTTATTTGAGTGGGCCCTAAATATCATGGTAAGTGTCCTTCTAAGAGGGAGACAAAAGGAGATAATACAGAGGAAAAGACAACATAAAGACAGAGGGAGTGGATTGATGTGACCACAAGGACAGATATGCTGGGACAGCCTCCAGAAGTTGGAAGAGACAAGAACTTCATTCTCCCCTATGTAGTTCTCAGGATAAGAGCTCTGCCTGATACAGGACTTTTTGCTTCCAGAACTCTGAGAGAATAAATTTCTCTTATTTTAAGTCAACAAGTTTGTGGTAATTTGTTACATTAGGAAGCTAGTATACTCAAGAAACTCATGGTCTAGAGAAGTATACTACTTTGCAGCATTATCATTTAAATTTAATAGTTATGAAGTACAAGTAGTTGATGGAAAGAAAGAAAAATATGATCTTGCTTTCAGCCATAGATGGAGTGTTTCTAGACGAGCATATATACAGATATAATTAGAAGGCAATTTTATATTCTGTTTCTTTCTTTCCTTTTCCTTGCAAGAGAATGATTATAATGAATGACTAAACAAAAATCTAAATTGGGAACAAAACACCAATAATGGATGCAAATTTTAGAATAAACACATTAAAATTCTTACTAAATTTAGTAAGAATTACTTATGAAGGTCTATGGTACGAATTTCTTGTGAAGTAAGAATTTCTTGTGAAGGTGTATGGTAAGAAAGCTGTAAAGAATGAACTGAGGTCATTGACTGGAAAGTTTATAATAGAAACTTCACAGGAAATTTAATTATTGGTAATAATGAAGATTGTTCTTTTTTTCTTATATGGCTGAGGTGGCATGGTGGGAAAATTGTTGAAATAGAGTAGATGAAGGAAACAGATAATAGAGATTTAACATGAGTCATTCTCACTTTATATATGTAAACATGTTTATTTATACATCTTGCACTGTTTAGACAATTTTGCTTTGAAGTTGATTTTCTTCAATGCGTAATGGGTATTCATTCATTCACTCACTCATTTATTTTGGTTTTCAAAAGCAAATCTTCCTAGCATTGGTTCTCTCTTTTCATGAAACCATATCCACATGTTGATATTAGCTTGCTCAAGGTATTCAGGTGAAACTGACAGTACTACTTGCTCCCCAAACCCAGAGGTACCTGCTAATGGGGATAACCCAATAAAGGCTGTCTGGTTCCCTTCTCATGTTATTGATTCTATGATGGCCACAAGACACGAGTCAAGCAAGTAATCGCCATTTGGGTCTTGTCCTTAAACTATAAAAGAAATAGATGTACTATTTCCAAATGGAAATAAACTTGGACAGGAAATTATTCACAGACCTCTTGAATCCACAAGGGAGAAAGTACCTATCCAGTGTCATGACATTAAGGCGATGAAAGAACAAAATGTACAGAAACCGGTATCTCCAGTTTAGTAATTTAAATCACAAATCAAGGAGTTTCTGACTCCTTAATTATTTCACTATTCAGAGAATAAAAAAACATTCACTTCATTGAGTTAGTCCTATTATAGAAGCATTATTATTTTCCTTTGAGATACATAAGAAAATACACATTTCAGATACCTAATGTTACTCTCAATGCTACAATATATCAGTTTTGCTGATAATTTCATTTTAATACTACAGGGTTTTTTTTTTTTAGAAAGCTCAACAACTATATTAAATTCTGTATCTGTATTGTTGTATAATTGGGATACTAATTGTTTTTTCCTGCAACTCTGGGTTCATCTTCCACGAGAACAGATTTACATATTAGACAGTCCTGAAGCATGAAAACTTACTCATTAAGAACGAGAGTTAACTCAAAATGGATAAAAGATCTCAACATAAAACCAGAAACTTTAAAACTCATAGAAGGCAAGATAGGCAATACACTCCATCATATAGGCATTGGAAAAGATTTCCTTAATAGGACCTCAATTGCTCAAGAAATTGCAACAATAATAGATAAATGGGACCACATCAAATTAAGAAGCTTCTGCACAGCAAAAGAAACAATTAACAGAATCAAGGAAACTGCCACAGAATGGGAAAAAAATCTTCGCATTTTATACATCTGACAAAGGTCTAATTACTAGAATTTATAAAGAACTCAAAAAAAAAAAAAAAACAAACCCAAAAACCAAACAACCCAATACACAAATGGGCAAAGGAACTCAGTAGACAGTTCTCAAGGGAAGAGGTCCATAAAGCCATGAAACACATGAAAAAGTGCTCAATATCCCTAGCCATTAGGGAAATGCAAATCAAAACAACGCTGAGATTTCACCTTACACCAGTAAGAATGGCCAAGATCAATAAAACAAACAACAACAAATGCTGGCGAGGCTGCGGGGAAAAGGGAACACTTTTACATTGCTGGTGGAGCTGTAAA
>VMDO01019670.1:0-39144 GCA_007922755.1 Pedetes capensis
CCCTCATAGGAGATGGTCTTCTTCTCCCTGAAGAAGTTCACCAGCATGACCGGAATGGTGGTAGATGTGTAGCAGATGTCCAAGAAGCTCAAGTTGCTGAGGAAATAGTACATCGGAGTGTGGAGAGCAGGACTGACCTTGGTGGCCATTATTATTAGCATGTTCCCCAGGAGAGTTGTCAGGTAAATGACCAGGAAGAGGAGAAAAAACAAGCCCTGTAAGTTGGTATGGTTGGAAAACCCCAAGAAGATGAATTCTGTGACATATGTTTGATTGTTCATTTCAAAGTTGTCACACCTACAAAACAGAGGACAAAGAAATTGAAATAAGTATGTGCTGGGAACATCCTTAAATAGGCTGTAAACTTCAGAGCCATATATATATGTGTGTGTGTGTGTGTGTGTGTGTGTGTGTGTGTGTGTGTGTGTATGTATGTATACACACATACATATATGTGTAAATATATATGCATACATACACATATGTATATGTATATATGTATGTGTATATATATTTGTGTGTGTGTGTGTATATATATATGGCAGTCTGGACTGTGGGGAGAGGTGTGTAAGAATTGTCTTTGGGGGGATTCCAACTTCTTATGGATTTCTGCATGGCTGCTGCTTGGTAAGAATGAATGGAGTAATGGAGACTTCATCAAACCAATAATAAGCAGCTAATCCCTGTTTCTCACTGAGTCTGCAGTGTCTCCTTTCAAACCTTCCATTTCACTGTGTTAAATTCTTTTTTGTATGTATCTTATTTTTTTATTGGAAATTTTAATGTACAACTTAATGTGACTCATTCTGACATGCATTTCATTGTGACATTTCCATATATGTGTTTCATTGTACATTGCACAGATAAGTTCCCCCTTACCCTCTTGTGCACTTCCTCCCTTGTCCCACCCCCCACCAAAGGCCTCTATTCCACTTGCATGTCTTTTTGTGAGAATATTTTTCTTTATATCCTTGGATCCCAATTATGTTTAAGGTGGAAATTTTTTCTGTAGTGAGATATCTTTTTACATTGTCAGTAGTATTACATGAATTTTCTAGCCCATTTGTATTATTACCATTGTTTGGTATTATTGGTATTATTATAATTATTTCCTGAATTATTAAAGTTGGGCTGTTTACTTTGAAGTCACCCTCTCTCTCATTCCTCACTTCTCCTTGTTCCTCCTCTCCTTTCTTTCTTCTCCCATCATTTCTTCCTTTTGCTAGATTTCTCCCTCATTCTTTCCGCTCCCTAAATTGTCTCTCCTCCGCTAAGTTGACTTTAGATTTTTTACTATCTTTCAATTTCTGTAGAGGATTTTTTCCCTCTTTTAATTTTGATTCAGCTCCCACATATGAGTGAGAACATGTGGAATTTCTCTCTTTTTGGACTAATGTCAATTCACTTAAAATAATTTTCTCCAATTCCATTATTTTGCTGCGAATGATGTTCTCTTTCTTTCTTTCTTTCTTTCTTTCTTTCTTACTTTCTTTGATTGCTGAATAGTATTCCATTGTGTATATGTACCATAGTTTTTTTCATCCATTCTTCTGTTGATGGGTACTTTGATTGATTCCAAATCCTTGCTACTGTGAAAAGTGCTGCATTGAACATGGAGATGTCATGTGTCACATGCAGGTGTCTCTGTGGTATGATGACTCATCTCCCTTTGGGTATATTTCCAATAGTGTTATAGCTGGGTCACATGGTAGATCTATTTTTAGTTTTTTAAGATACCTCCATGTTGATTTCCAAAGTGGTTGGATTAATTTACAGTTCCACCAGCAGTGTAAGAGTGTTCCCTTTTCTCCACAATCTCACCAGCAATTGTTGTTATTTGTTTTATTGATCTTGGCCATTCTTACTGGTGTAAGGTGGAATCTCAGAGTTGTTTTAATTTGCATTTCCCTAATGGCTAGGGATACTGAGCATTTTTTCATGTGTTTCATGGCTTTATGGACCTCTTTATTTGAGAACTGTCTGTTCAGTTCCTTTGCCCATTTGTGTATTTTGTTACTTGTTTTCTTGGATATTTTTTCTTGAGTTCTTTATAAATTCTGGTAATTAGACCTCTGTTCGATGTATAGGATGTGAAGATTTTTTCCCATTCAGTGGGTATTTCCTTGACTCTGTTGATTGTTTCCTTTGCTGTACAGAAGCTTTGTAATTTCATGTCATCCCATTTATCTATTCTTGTTGCAATTTCTTGAGCAATTGGAGTCCTATTAAGGAAATACTTTCCTATGCCTATATGTTGGAGCATATTGCCCATCCTATCTTCTATTAAATTTAAAGTTTCTGGTCTTATGTTGAGGTCTTTTATCCACTTTGAGTTAACTCTCGTGCATATTGAGAGATGCAGGTCAGTTTTCATTTTTCTGCAAGCAGATATCCATGTTTCCCAGCGTCATTTATTGAAAAGGCTATCCTTTTTCCAATTTACTTGCTTTGCTCCTTTGTTGAAAGTCAGGTGGCCATAGGTGTGTTGAGATATTTCTGTATCTTCTATTCTGTTCCACTGGTCTTCAGACCTATTTTTGTGCCAGTACCAAGCTGTTTTTGCTACCACTGCCCTGTGGTGTAGATTAAAGTCAGGGATTGTGGTTCCACCTGCATTTGTTTTGCAGCTTAGGAATGTTTTGGCTATATGTGGTCTTTTTTGATTCCACATGAATTTTTGGATTTTTTTTCTATTTATGCAATGTCTGCCATTGGAATTTTAGTGGGAATTGCATTAAATCTATAGATTGCTTTTGGTAGGATAGCCATTTTTACTATATTGATTCTTCTGATCCCGGAGCAGCGTAGGTCCTTCCATTTTTTACTGTCTTCTGCTATTTTTCTTTAATGTTTTGAAATTTTCCTTGTAGAGGTCTGTGGGGTCTTTGGTTAGATTGATTCCAAGGTACTTAAATTTTCTGGTGGGCTATCGTGAAAGGTATTGTATCTATAATTTCCTTCTCTTCCTGCTTACAGTTGGTGTAAAGGAAAGCTATTGATTTTTGTGTGTTCATTTTATATCCTGCCACTTTGCTGAAGGAGTTGATTAGATCTAAAAGTTTTCTGGATGAGGTTTTGCGGTCTTTTAGGTAAAATATCATGTCATTCACAAATAATGATAGTTTGACCTCTACGTTGCCAATTAGTAACATTTGATTTCTTTCTCTTGTCTGATTGTCCTGGTGCAGACTTCAAGTACTATGTAAATAGTATAGGAGAGAGTGGACATCCTTGTCTTGTTCCAGATCTAAGAGGAAATGGTTTCAGTTTTTCTCCATTTAATATAATATTGGCTATAGGTCTGTCGTAAATGGCTTTTATGATGCTAAGTTATTTGCCTGTTATGCCTATTTTTTCCAGGGTTTTTATCATGAAAAGGTGTTGCACTTTGTTGAAGGCTTTTTTAGCATCAATTGAGATGATCATGTGATTTTTGTTTGTTAGTCTCTTGATGTGTTGGATTACATTAATTGATTTCCGTATGTTGAACCAGCCTGCATCTGTGGAATAAATCCCCCTTGGTCATGGTGAACAATCTTTTAATATGTTGCTAGATTTGGTTTGCCAGGATTTTGTTAAGGATTTTTGCATCTATGTTCATAAGGGAAATGGGTCTATAAGTCTCTGTCTTAGATAAATCTTTTCCTGGTTTAGGTATCAGGCTGATGGAAGCTTTGTAGAATGAGATTGGGAGTATTCCCTCCTTTCCTACTTTTTGGAATAATTTGAGGAAGACAGGTATTATGTCTTCTTTGAAAGTTTGATAAAATTCTGCTGTGAACACATCAGGACCTGGGCTCTTCTTTGTTGGGGGACTTTTTATTACCTTTTCTATTTCAGTAGATGTAATGGGCTTGTATAGGTCACTTATGTCTTCTGGGGTTAGTTTTGGTAAGTCATATGTATTAATAAATTTATTCATTTCTTCTGTATTTTCATATTTTGGGGAATACAAGCTCTCAAAGTAATCCCTGACGATTTTCTGTATTTCATTGTAGTCGGTGGTTATGGTCCCTTTTTCCTTTCTGATCTTTGCTATATTAGGTTTTTCCTTTCTCTTTTTGATGAGATTGGCCAGAGGAGTGTCTATTTTATTATTCTTTTCAAAGAACCAGCTCTTAGTCTTATTAATTTTTCAATTATCTTTTTAGATTCTAATTGAGATACTTCTGTCTTTATCTTGGTAATTTCTTTCTGGATGCTCCTTTTAAGATTGATTTGTTGTTGATTTTCTAGCATCTTAAGGTGTGTCATTAGGTCATTTATTTGGCTCTTCTCTATCTTATTAATGAAGGCACTTAATGCTATAAACTTCCCTCTTAAAACTACCTTTTGTGTATCCCATATGTTTTGGTAGGATGTGTTTTCATCATCATTTGATTGCAGCAATTTTTAAAATTCCATTTTGATTTTTTCAACGACCCATTGGTCATTCAGCAGTGTATTATTTAGTCTCCATGAGTTTGTAAAATTTCTGGAATTATTCTTGCTTTTGAGTTCCAATTTTATTCCATTGTGGTCTGATAAGGAACAGGGGATAATTTCTACTTTTTTGTATTTATTGAGGCAATTCTTATGGACTAGCATATGGTCTATCTTTGAAAATGTTCCATGTCAAGCTGAGAAGAATGTGTATTCCTCATCATGTGGATGGGATATTCTGTATATATCTGTGAGATCCAATTGGTTTAAGGGGGAGATTAGGTTCATCATTTTTCTGTTGATTTTCTGTTTTGATGACTTGTCTCTTGGCAAAGGTGAGGTATTGAAGTCTCCCATAATTATTGTGTCTGGCCCAATAAGGTTTTTTATGTCCCATAAAGTTTGTCTTATAAAGCTAGGTGCCCCAGTGTTTGGGACATAAATATTTATGAGCATTATTGGTTCCTGATTGATGTTTCTTTTACTAAAATGTAGTGTCTCTTCTAATTAGTTTTGGATTGAAATTTAATCTATCTGATATTAGAGATGCAACACCTGCTTTTTTTGTCCCCACACCCCTGCTTGGTGTATTGTTTTCCAGCCTTTATTCTCAGTCTATTGCAGTCTTCGTGAGTTAGATGAGTTTCTTGAATACTACATGTTGAAGGTTTATGTTTTTTCATCCAATTAGCCAATCTCTGTCTCTTAATTGGTGAGTTAAGACCATTTACGTTAATAGTGATTATTGAGAAGTGTCTATTATTATGCATCCAATCATTATATGTTACTGGTTTTGAATCATGGTTGCTTTATTTCTTTCTTGGTTTGCACTCATTTCAGCTATTCAATTCTTTGATTTTCTATACAGTTGTCTTATCTAGCCTGCATGTGGTAATTGATTTGCAATCCTCTGTAGAGCTGGCTTGGTGTTTGCAAATCACTTGAATGTGTCAATATCATGGAATGTCTTATACTCCTCATCTATTTTCAAAGGTAACTTTGCTGGATAATGTACTCTTGGTTGGAAGTTGTTCTTTTTTAGGACATGAATTATCTGTGACCAGGCCTCTCTAGCTTTCAATGTTGATATGAAGAAATCTGCAGTAATTTTAATGGGTCTTCCTTTAGAAGTTATCTGGGATTTCTCTCTTGCTGCTTTCAAAATAGTTTCTCTGGTTTCTAATGAAAGCATTCATGCTACAACATGTCTTGGGGAGGACCTATTTTGGTCTATCCTGGGTGGGGTCCTGAATGTTTCAGTTGTGTATGTATCCACATCCTATATTATCTCTGGAAAATTTTCCTTGGGGATATCAGAAACTAGATTTCCTAGTCCTCTGGTGGACCTTTCCTCTCCTTCAGGGACACCTTGAATTCTTAAGTTTCATTTTTTCATTCTGTCTGAGGCTTCTTGGAAATCTTTTTTCAATTCTTTCATCAGTATTTCCATTTCTGACTTTACATATTTAATTTCTTGTATTGAGACATCAGAGTCTGAAATTCATAGCTCAACTTCATCCAGTCTTGATGAAAAGGATTATTTTGCAGAGTTTAATTCATTTATCTTGGTTTGCTTGTCTAGTATTCCCGCTTGATTTTTCCTAATCATTTCTAGCTGTGAGGAGAGTATGGACTCCAGATGAGATACCTTCTTTTCAAGGATTTCAAGGGTGCTGGTGGTGTTAGTTTTGATTTCTCTTAGCATATTAATAACCAAAATTCTGAATTTGAATTCAGAGATCTCTAGAAATTGGGATTCATTGGAGGTATTTGTTGGGAAGCTTTGGTCAGTGGAGTCATCACATCCAGCTTGCCTCTTTGTGTTTTCTTGTAGTCTTCTGACTTTGCTTACCCACTATTTGGTCCAGGAATTAGGTTTTATATCCCCCACTGTGTAGAACTTCTCCCTCTGTTGTTCCTTTGAGTATGTGTGTTGATGAATCTCTGGCACTTTATTTTCACTCTTCAACCCTATATTTTGCAGCTTCAGAACACTAGACAAGGTCTGGTGCAGGTTCTGTATTCAGTTTTGCCCCATTCAGACTCCTTCTGATTCCTTAGACCCCAGTCTCTGATTGATCTACTGGGTACAGAGTGATTCCTTGGTTGTCTAGACTCTGGGACTCTTACTCTGGTTCACCAGCCCTACTTGACTCAAAAGGGTCTTAGTTTTTAATCAGTTCTCCTAAGGTCAGTGGACCATCAGCTTGTGACACTCTTATCTGTGTCCCAAACTCTCCACTCTGGTTTCACACACTCCCATTCACTATTCCAATAGGGCTGGGGGATAGGAAGGCAGAATATTCTGTTTCTCTACTGGGGGGTGAGGAAGCAGAGGGTAAGGGAAAGGAAGAAGGAAAAAGAGGAGAGAGAGACTAATAGAAATGAAAATGAAAATGAAAATATAAAATAATAAACTAAAACAAAAACAAATAAAGAGAAAGAAATTTAACCCACACACACACACATAAAAAAAAAAAAACACCTGTATACCCTCACAAGAGGTATGAGATCAATAAAGTGAATAAGGGTGTATAGAATATTAGAGAGCTCAGGCTATGGTGGTTTTCACACCATCTACAGCAGTCTCCAGTCTTCTGAGAAGGTCCTGTCTCTCTTCCTTCAGGCGGCTTTTCTTGCTGCAGGAAAAGGGCTTTTCCCTGCCAGATCTCTTGTTAGAAGCAGGCTCGGTTAAGGGGCTGGGCTTCTGTGCAGCTTCCCTCCACAGGGTGAATATTGTGGGTAGCCATGTGGTCTCTCGGGCTGAAGCTGGCCACTTGGTGCTTTCAGAGATTGCCCCATGAAATGTTCCACCCCTGTTGTGTTGCCAGAGAGGCAGTGCAACCTGTCCTGACCTTCCAGGAATTTTACCTTCCCACGGAATTTGGGCATTATTATCCCAATTCAGAGATCACTGTTCCAATGCCTATGGCGAGCATGTGGCTATGAAAGTTAGGTCTTAATGCCAGACTCTCTATCTATTCACATTGTTCTGAATCCCATTGTGGCTCACCACTCCCCCTCTGTAGTGGGCAGGATGATATCCAACCACCTCTGGTGAATCTACAGCCTGTCTGCTCATGTGTCAGTCATGCGAAAAACTGCCCTGGCACAAAGCACACTGCTGCGCTCCCTGTAGGACCGTGGTTGCGCTCTGTCCGCATGGGACTCCATCTCTTCTGCAGACCCTAGCTGATTCCACAGTGCAGTAAGACGATATTGAATCACCCCTGGTGGATCTGGGGTCTGAGTTCCCATGTGCCCATGTGTCTGTGTGGAAGTTGTACCATGCAACTGCCCTGCCACTACAGGAGGGAGAGAGCCATACTGTGGCTAGGCTCTGGGCATGCTCTGCAGGCACATGATCCCCAGACCCTACTACATTCACTCCCTACACCCACATTGGGATGGGTGAGGTGAAAATGTTTCACCTCTGGTGGACCTGAGGCCTGCACGCCTGTGTGAGGCTTTTGCACCACCGTATTCTCACCTCCTGCACAGGTGGCACAAGTGGAGATGGCTGCTGTGCCTGATGCTTCAGGCTAACTCACCAGTTCTTCTATGTGGAAAGTGCTGTCTGTGTCTCATCAGCAGGATGTTGGTGTGATGCCAAGGTTGTACTCTATGCAGGATGCGAACACCTGTGAATTTGCATGTGGATTCTTCTCTGAGTTGGATCTCTTGGTGTTCTGCTATCTGGGAAATGTCGACTCAGCTGGCACTTTTTGTGTAGATCTTCTGGGCTTTGACTTGCGGTCTCATTGCCCCCCTAGTTCTCTCTGCTGTCTCTAATCTAGTTTATTACTCTGTCTTTCTAGACAATGTGTGTTTTAAATTATTGTTTAAGGTTTCCTTTTACTCCAGGTCAGAAGGCGTGTGCTATCTGTCCGCCATCTTTCCCTCCTGTATCTTATTTTTTAAGAAATAAAATTTTATTGTAAAAAATGAAGAAAATGTAGAATAGTATAAAGAAGAATAGAGCCATTCATGGGATTAATGCTACCTTTCAGTGTATTTGATACTAGCCTCTTTTTTTCCTATATATGTTTTGTAAATGTGTGTGTGCATGTGTGTTTGTGTGTGTGTGTGTGTGTACACATAATAGAGATGCCAAAAATGTGTACACATTTTAAAAGATGCTATTTATTACTTTTCAAAGTTGAAATGAATTATGGTAGTAATGTATAGTATGACAGCTTATAATTGTAGAAGTCAAATGTGACTTGTATTCAACTTTTCTTATTGGTATATATTGAATATTACAATTTTAATACAGTTAATGTATATATGTTTTTGACACCTTATGTATTTATGGATTTAAAATATCAAAACAATAAATTCCCATGATTGTATTATATTCTATAACTCAAATTTAATTTCTCCCTTTTGATTAAATCTTAAGTGGCTTCTATTCCTTTTGTCATTATAAACACCGGATGAAAAATTTTCATATATAAGTATCTGTGGATATATCTGATTATTTGTTCAGAATAAAAATTAAGCCAGTCTGCTTTTAAATAAATTGATCTCATTTTCTCAGTAAGAATTTTACCTTTTATGGTTTATGAGATATAAGAACTTTTAACTAATCATATATATTCAAATTTTTCCCATTAAGATAAACTTAGGTGGCCCACAATTTAACACCAACATATATTACATTTCCTGCAAAGATGATGGATAAAAGTTCCAATATTCTATTAAGTTACTCTACTAATCTCTGAACCATTGTTGTGAACTGCAATTTCTGCCTCTTTTTCAATCTTGGTGGTAAGATATTACAGTAGAAACCGTGATCTCTTGAGCCAGAAAGATGTGTATTGAAATCCTGTATCTGATGCTTACTAGATGTAGTTAGTGGAAAAGTTAACTAGTTTCTATTCCTCACTTTGCTCATTGTATTCTGATATGAATGGTGTCTATCACCCAATTGCTTGAAAAAGTAACGAGATAATATAAGCTATAACAGAAGGCATGAATGGAAGGGCTGGAGAAATTCTAAGGAAAAGTGGCTGGGGAAGACTCTAGCTACTTGCCAGGGAAGGCTTCCGCGCTTGGAAACTCTCCAAGCCTAAAAGCCCCCATCTGTTATCCCTTTGGCCCTGGGCGCACACCATATCTACGTATAGATTACATGTCGCTGGCAAAATATGCTGACACCCTTCCCCACCCACTGTTGTTGTTTTTTAACGTTACTTTAACCTTAAACTTCCTCTGACTCATAAGAATGATTAATGTTATAGTAAGAGCCTAATAAAAAGAGTTTGAGGCACTCACTTGGAGGGGGGCAGTGCACCTGAAGGCAGTGGGCCTCACCTCTGTCTCTCTGACACTAACTCTTGGTGCGCAGAGTAATCTTTTCTGCATCTGCTGACCCTGTGGCTCCTGGGCAGTCACAACAATAAACTATGTTCTGGGCACCTTATATTTGCTCAATGTGCTTTAGGAAGTTAGAAAGTCCTCTTTTATCCTTTATTTATTTTATTATTAATACTTCATTATTAATTTTACTCCCACTCATATAAAGGAGCTACATCTACCTGAAAGGAAGAAAATTATATATATAAATACAAGGGACCCATCATGAAGGGGAGGGGACTAGTGAGAGGGGCAGGGGTTGAGAAAATAGGAAGGCAGAGGATGAGCACCATATGGGCATAAAAAAGTGAGAACAAGTGCAAAATACAGTTTGGAATTCTATGAAAATCCCATAATGAATCTCACTGTACTGCCATTTAACAAAAAGAAAAGAAGGAAAGGAGAAGAAGAAGGAGGAGGAGGCGGATGAGGAGGAGGAGAAAGAGGAGGAGAAGGAAGAGGAGGAGGAGAAAGAGAGAAGAGAAGAGAAGAAAAGAAAAGAAGAGTTCCTCCCCAGGATTGTTTGCTTTCTTGATTCTAGCCATCCTGATTGGGGTGATGTAGAATCTCAAAGTACTTTTGATTTGCATTCCCCAGATGGCTAAGGATGTTGAACATTTTTTTCATATATTTATTGGTCATTGGTACTTTTGAGAATTGTTCTTTTGAGAATTGTTCAAATAATTTGCCCATTTATTGAATGGATGATTTGCTTTTTTTTTGAGTTTTTAATATATCCTAGACATTAACCCCCTGTCAGATGTATAGCTGGCAAAAATTCTGTAAGCTGTCTCTTCATTCCACTATTTGCTGTGCAGAAGCTTTTTAATTCCATGCAATCCCATTTGTCAATTATTGCTATTATTTCCTGAGATATTAGAATCCTTTTGCAGAAAGTCCTTGCCTATGAAATGTTTTCCCTGTGCTTTCCACTAGCAGTTTGGGGTCTTGTATGAAGATCTTTAATCCATTTTGAATTGATTTTTGTAAAGGTTGAGAGATAGGGTTCTAGTTTCAGTCTTCTTTGTGTGAGACCCAAGTTTGATCCCCAGCACCACAAAAACAGGAGAAGGATGTGGCAATCCACATCCCTAGCCATCCTGAAATAACAAGCCATTGAAAACCCTACGAAGGTCACTATGAGTTGGACCTGACTAGACTCCACCTAAAAACAACAACAACAAAATTTGTTGAAGAGGCTTTTTCTCCAATATATGTTTTTGGATCCACTGTCAGATTTTGGATCAGGTTTTCCATTCTATTCCATTGGTCTACATGTCTATTTTTGTGATAGTACCATGCTGGATTTTTTATTATGGATCTACAGTATAATTTGAAGTCAGGGATTTTGATACTCTAGCATTGTTCTTTATGCTCAGGACTGCTTTTGCTCTTCTTTCATATGAATTTGTGCATCCATATGAATATTAAGATTTTTTTCTATTTTTGTGAAGAATGTCATTGGAATTTTGATGGGAATTGCATTGAATCTGTATATTGCTTTTAGTAATATAAACATTTTCACAAATTAATTCTGCCAATCCATGAGCATGGTAAATCTTTCTATCTTCTAAGGTCTTCTGCAATTTCTTTCCTCAGACATAGATCTGTTTAGGTTGTTTATATTCATTTGCTTTGGTCTGCAGCTGTATCACTGTGACGTCTGATCCCCTCAGATCTCAGAATTTAAGCAGGGTCAGATCTGGTTAGCACTTGGATGGGAGACCACCTGGGAACACCAGGTGCTATAGGCTTTGGAGAAGGACCTAGAAACCCACTCCCAAAAGATAATCAGTCATTGAAAACCCTATGACTAGCAGAGAAGCATTGACAACAGTGTTTTATCTGTTATATGTAGGGTCACTATGAGTCAGACACACCGACTCGATGGTACCTAACAACAACAACAATATTCATTTGCTTTAATATTGGTAAGTCATATGTATCTAGGTATGTACCCATTTCTTCTAGATTTTCCTCTTTTTTCTGTAATGTAGGATTTCAAAGTATACCATAATGATTCTCTGGATTTCATTCATGTCTGTTGTAATGCCCCCCTTTTCATCTGCCACTTTATTAATTTGAGAATTTTCTCTCTTTCTTTTGGTTAGTTTGGCTAACGGTTTGTTGATCTTATTTATTTTTTCAAAGAACCAACTCTTCACTTCATTGATTCTTTGTATTTATTCTTTTGTCTCCATTTCATTAATTTCTACCTTGATCTTTACCATTTTTTCCTGTCTACTTATTTTGGGTTTGACTTATTCTTATTTTTTTAACTCCTTGAGGTCCATCACTAAGGTTTTTTGTGGGTTTTTTTTTTTTGTGTGTTCTCTCTAATTTTGTAATGTAAGCATTTACAAATACAAACTTCCCTCTTCAAACAGCCTTTGCTGTATCTCAGAAGTTCTGATAAGTTGTGTTTTCATTTGCATTTGATTCTAGAAATATTTTAACTTCCTCTCTCATTTTGTCAATACCCACCAGTCATTCAGGAGTGTATTGCTCAAATTCCATGTATTCATATAGTTTCTGTAGTTTCTCTTGCTGTTGGCTTTTAGTTTTATTCCAAGATAAAAGAATTATTTTGATTTTTTGTATTTGTTAAGACTTGCTTTGTGGCCTAAAATGTGACCTATCTTAGATAAAGTTCCAGAGCTACTGAGAAGAATGTGTATTACATACCTGTTGGATGAAACACTCTGTTGATGTGTGTTAAGTCCATTTGATCTGTGGTCCAGTTTAACTGTGAAATTTATTTGTTGATTTTTGTCTGGATGATCTAGCTATTCATGAAAGTGGGATATAAAAGTCACCCACTATTATCATGTCTGGACCTGTTTGTCACTTTAAGTCCAGTAAAATTTATTTTTATGAAATATTTGATGCATATATATTTATAATTATTTTATCTTCTTGATGGATTGTTCCATTTATTAGTATATAGTGACTTTTTAAAATCTCTTTTGACTACTTTTGGCTTGAAGTCTATGTTCTTAGATATGAGAATATCTACTCTTGCTTCTTTTCAGCTTCCACTTGTTTGGTAGATCAACTTCCATCCTTTCACTTTCAGTCTGTGTGCACCTTTGCCATTGAGGAATATTTCTTGCAGACAACAAACTATTGGATCTTAGTTTTAATCCAATCAGCTGCATCTTTTTAAATTTTTAATTAATTTAATTAATTTTGAAACAAGGTCTCACTCTATAATTCAGACTGGCCTGGAACTTACTAACTGGATCAGGCTGGCCTTGAACTCACACTCATCCTCCTGCCTCAGCCTCCCAAGTGCTGAGATTACAGGCATGTGTCCCCATCTCATGTTTAGTTTGCATCTTTTAATTGAAGAGCTAAGACTATTTACATTTAGAGTTATTATTGAAAGGGGTTTGCTGATTCTATAGTTTTGTTGTTGTTTTTCCTAGTTGGTTTGAATATTGTTTGTTCTTTTCTTTCTTCCCTGTTCATATTAGGGATTTGCTGATTTACAGAGTTGGACATGATTGATTCACTAAGACTTAAGCACTTTTATCATTTGCATTTTTCTACTTCTTCTCTGCCGTAATTATGTTGTTGTTGTTGTTGGGTGGTATTGAGTTGTGTCAGACTCAGCAACCCTCATAGGGTTTTCAATGGTTGATTGTTTCAGGATTGCCTAAGGAGTGGATTGCCATGTCCTTCTCCCATTTTTATGGTGCTGGGGATTAAACATGGGACCTCACAGACTGCAGAGCAGTGCTCTACCAACTGAGCTAAATCCCAGCCCTGCCACAATTATAGTTAAGTACGTATTGCATTTCACAAGTGGTATCAAGTTATTTCCTGCCAATGACCTATTTAGAGGAGTGAATGTCATTGGTGGGCACACAGGACCTGCACCACAGATACAAAATCGTTCTCATAATGATTGTGTACATATTTGCATATGAGCACATGTGTGAGTATGTGTGTATGTTATTGGTGTTTGGAAACACTTGCTTAAGTCCAAGTCATAGCAACCCTATATACAACAGAACAGAACACTCCTTGATGCTGTGCCATGCCTAGCACTATGTCAGTGCTTCTCTGCTATTTATTGAGATTTTAATGACTGATTGTTTTGGGGGTAGGCTGCCAGCTCCTCCTCTCATTTTTGCAGTGCTAGAGGTTGAACCCAGGGCCTTAGACATCACAGAGCAGCACTTTACCAACTAAGTGGAACTCCAGCCCATAGGGGACTATAGACTCACTTTTAGGTTAGCGAAGACTAAAATCAAGGGACACTTCAAGGGAAA
This sequence comes from Pedetes capensis, assembly GCA_007922755.1. NCBI lineage: Eukaryota > Metazoa > Chordata > Mammalia > Rodentia > Pedetidae > Pedetes > Pedetes capensis. The sequence continues at coordinate 14,058 of VMDO01019670.1, forward strand.
TAGCCTGAGTTTTAGAAATTGTCAGCGTTGACAAACTGAAAAAAAAAAAAAGTCTAGAAAATGTATGTATACCTATTCATGGGTAGTGATGGGGTCAGATAATTGTGAACCCATGCCCAAAGTTCCTATAGTTGCTGTGTCATGGGTTTAACCAGCTTTGTTTGGTCTAAGAGAGTAGTCTGAATAATAACAATAAAAAAAAAGATCAAAATGGAGTGATTTGTAACTGAAGATATAGCATTTTGGAGCCTGGGAAAAAAATCTCTAAAGTAGTCACAGAGAAGAGATGAGTTTGGAGCACTTTAAGACCATGAGTGGGGAAGACATGGTGAGGCTACCTCATCAGTTTCTTCAGGCAAGCTGGATAGTGGGATCATTCATCAAAGCAGGAACTACACGAGGCATCGTAGGCTTAGGAGGAGGATCCAGAGGATTAGATCTGAGCAATGTTGAATGTTAGGCACTGTTGGGGGTTCCTAGAAAGGACCCCCCAGCCAGGGTCTCTCTGGTTAGCCTGGGAGACTAAACTTTATCCTCCAGGGCCAATGACCCTTGGCCTACAACCTGGTTATACACTCCTCCCCCTCCCATCTACTGATCAAAGATGGCCCCTGACCAGCTAGACCCTAGCCTGACTACCTCCACCTTGATTGGTCACCCAGAGCCTTCTGATTGGTCTCTAAAGAAACATCTTTGATTGGCCTGGCCCACACCTTACCTGCCTATCCCAATTGCACCTCAAAATCATCTCTTTTGAATAACTGCCCTACCTGGCAGGTATGACAAGTAAACTGACATACCTGTCAGAGATTGCATCCTGATTGGTTATCTTACCTATCACACCCCCTCCCTGCAACCTATATAAACCGGCCACTGACCACCCCTCTAACCCTGTTGTCTCCATCGATTCATCCTGACTCCATCATCCTGTACTGCTTATTCCTGGTATTCTGAGAGACAGACCTCCAATCAAGAGAGATTTTCAAGCAAGCCATCAATCAAGATCAGTGCCTCTGAATTGGTGAAGACATCTAGCAAGCCTCAAAGAGCCCCCCAATTCTTCCCAATCCCGGGAAGTAGGGGAGAAAGAAGGTGAACTGCGAGAGGCAGGACCAGCAGACCTCCAATGCCACCCACGAACCACCAGAGCTGATTGGCACTTTAAATAAGATCTGTAACACTGTTAAAGCAGCAGCAACCCATGCTGCTAGCTTTTGAGCTGTCACCCTTAAAGAGCTGTTTGTTCTTTTGTTCCTCCTTGCAGGAGTAAGTTAATAAGGTTCCTGTTCCTGTGTTTTAATAAGAAGGTCTTCTGAAGTCCTTCTTTGGCGCCTCCAGCGAAACTCAATTGGTGTCAGGGCAAGGCTCTGATCTGTGTCAGGCCTGAACTGACCCCCAACAAGGCACCTGTGGGATATCCATGTACAAATGCCCTCCAAAGACAGGGTAGAACTGCAGATATGAATTTGACGGCCATTGTCTTGAAAGTGACCATTGAAGCAATGGGTATGCATGAAATCTAACAAGGAGAACAGATAGAGTGGAGAGGAGGGCTAAGCTGGGAGTCTTGTGATACTAAATGTTTATAAGAAATGTAGTGAAGAGGTATCCAAGATGGATTAAAAAATAACATCCTGTCTAGGTTAGTTGTAGGTGTTTTCTCTAAATAGCTTCTCCACATAATAAACATTTCTCTTATTAGCACTGATTTACAGTAAATCAATATTGGAATTGAGCTGAGAATCTGCATGTACTCTAAGACATACTTATGTTGTATGTGTGTTTTGTCCTCTGTTTTTTCTATCAACTATGTGGAAAATCAGTGACATGTTTTTTCTTTTTAACTCTCCACATTAAAAAGGTAGATATGACAACTTTTTTTAGAAGTAGATATTGAGGTTCTTCAGAGAAAGAAACGAAATTCCTCGTAGAAAGTAGTTTCACCAGATTTTACTATAGATGCATGAGCTATGGATATCTAAACTAGAAAACTGAATATACATATCAAAGATTTCTAAAAATGTAGGTTCTGAAGCTGGGCATGGTGATGCATTTCTGTAATCCCAGCATTTGGGAGCCTGAAACAGGAGGATTGTTGTGAGGTCGAGGCCAGCCTGGTCCACATGGTAAATTCCAGGCCAGCCTGGGCTACACAACAAGACTTGAATAAAAAACAGAACAAAACAAAACAACAAAAAAACCTAAAGAAATATATAAATAAATGAAATTAAGGTGCAAATAGATAAAATTAAAAATATGGTTTCTGAAGTTGCCCCTCTGAAGTTGCTTATAGTAAAGGCCAGAAACTGTGATTCCTAATTACTTAAAGTCAGTTACTGAGGAACACTTTCATGGGACATTAAGAAAAATCTACCTATAGGATATTTTTATATATCTGTATCTACTTATAACATTTCATTGATTTGATTAGCTAATCTAATATCCTGTGGTCCAGGGGAACAGATGAGATGAGTAGTGACATCCTACCCATTTTTCTTATCCCTGATGCTCATTCTGTCATAGGGCAACTAGATTCAATCATCATCATCATTATTATCGTGATCATCAAACTCCATCATTAACAATCACCACTTATGCATGGCACTTTGTAATGCAGTATACATTTGCCCCATAGAATGGACATGCTGCTGCATAGAAATTAGGTAACCTTAATAGTAAAGCCTCTGTGGTATAATAATGACCTGTTCTCCATAATCATATGGGGTACATTTCATAGAAGAACATAATTTGAGGGTGAATTTTCTTAGTCTGGTTCAATATATATAAATATCTACCTTAAAATTTTTATTTAATGTAGTTTTTTAAAGGTATGTTTTCTTGGAAGATTAAACTGAGTTTAGTATCACATGCAATCAAAACTTAGTGACTTATTTTGAAAAGATATATTCTACACAACTGAATTCAACAAGATTTTCCAGATTGAATAATGAATAGAAGTACATATTAGATAACAATAGCTAACACTTAAGTGCCCATAATGTGCTAACGTTTTACATGCATTAGATCTAAGATTTTTACATGTATTAACACATTTGATTTACATAAAAACCTATAAAAGAATGTACCAGCCCCATTTTGCAGACAAAGAAACTAAGGCATGGAGCATTCATCTTATATTAATTGTTATTTATAGTGATACTTTATGCTACCTCATATTGACATATTTGTAAACTGTTTTGTAGTCTTCAAAGTCCAAGCGTTCTTATGTTTGGTTCTAAGAATTATATGCACATGATTAATAGACTGGCATTACTTTCATTAAAAATTCTAAATCTCAAGTCTTTAAGGAGCTTAAAGTATTTAAATTTCAATAGAAAGTTGATGCTGAAGGTAATTTGTAAATCTAAATATAAGCAAACTGTGGAAAGTAAATAAGCCAAGAAGTCTTAAAGGAGAATATTTTTTCCCCTTTGGCAATAAATGAAATGTTTTGATGACTAACCTTCAGGCGTTCATTTCTTTAAAGGAAACAAAATGGGCATAAACTAAACTAGGGAAACTGGTGATTGTGAAAACCCTTATAGCACATTGAGGAAACATCTATTCATATTTGATTTTGATAACACAAAATAATGAGTAAAATGTTTCTCTTTTTCACATAGCCTAGTAAATTGCTGATCTACTTAACACACACACACACACACACACACACACACCAGCCCACAGGATGATTTATCTAAAAAAACTCTAAGTGATTTCATGTGTTTATGGCAAAGTTAATTTACTGCTATGGAATATATGAGCTATTTTTTCCTGGCCCAGATTTATATTTGGACACTTCTCCATAACATGGGTGCCTAGGACAAGATGGACTAGCTGGTGGTCATTGTGCAGGGTGGTGCTGCTCAAACTTTAATGTGCAGTTCCTATGAGCTCCCAAGTGATACCAGTGCTTCAGTGGTGAGCCTAGGTTAGTCCTACCAAACAGGCAGAGCTGCACTTCTAACTACTAGTTTAAGAATCTTGAAAAACTCACCAAGAAAATGTCTCCATCCTGTCTCAGACATTCATTCCAGTATTTAACATCCTTTTGGCCCTTTACATCTCACCTATGCTTCTCCTTTGGAAGAAGGACCAGGCAACCCACTCCCAAAAAACAATCAGCCATTGAAAAACCTATGAATAGCAGAGAAGCATAACAATAGCATTTCACCTGTTGTACATAGGGTTGTTATGAGTTGGACACTGACTCAGTGGCACCTAACAATAACAACATGTTTCTCCTAGTGCAAAGGGAGAGGGAAAAACAAATTACTGCCTCTTATGTAGGAGCCTTCCAGGTATAAAATTCTTCAAGCTATGAAATTCTCATTGGGATTTAGCTTAGTTGGTAGAGCGCTGTGCTGTAGTCTCTGAGGTCCCGAGTTCAATTCCCAGCACCACATAAATGGGAGAAGGGGCCTGGTAATCCACTCCTAAGGCAATCAGCCATTGAAACAGTTAGCCATTGAAAACCCTATGAGGGTCGCTATGAGTTGGACACCGACTCGACGGCACCTAACAACAATGAAATTCTCAATTCCTTTCAGCGTTTTCCAACAATCTTTTCTTGATAGTGGCTAGTCTTAATTTAAGCCATTTCAGTTCTTCTGCAGAATCTAATATATCCTAGTACTAATATTATGAAGAAACTCAAAGTGAAGTAAGACTGATCTCTCCTTCAATGAGTTTATAATCTAACAGGAAGATAAACTACAATATAAAGCAGAAAGCTAGGCAACATTTTGTGCAACTTTTAAGTTACTATTTGTTTGCTTACATTTGATCAGACAGCCTCTGCTTGAACATCGGTAGGATTTGAACACTTATTACTTGCTCAAATCCACTTGTTTCATCTTGAATACAAGCTCCTTGAAGTCCTAGTTTGTGTCTTCCAAGTCTGTTTACAAAAACTAGCATGGTTGGTGGTGGTGGCAAATATTAGCAATGTACAATGATATCAATGATATATACAATGATATGGAAATGTCATAATGAAACCCATTAAGTTGTATACTGACTAAAAAACCTACTGATAAAAAGAAAAACTAGTGCAGGGTCCTGAATGTGGACTTAATAAAATGTTTGATGAATCAAGAATAGCTGTGAAGCACATTTATGGAAGTTGTTGTTGTTAGGTGCCGTTGAGTAGTGTCCGATTCATAGCAACCCTCATAGGGTTTTCAGTGGCTGATTGTTTGGGGATTGCCTCAGGAGTGGATTGCCAAGTCTTTTTCCCCCTTTTTGCAGTACTGGGAATCAAACTCAGGATCTCAGAGACTTCAGAGCAGCGCTCTAGCTACTGAGCTAAATCCCAGCCCCATCTATGGAAGTAGAGATGTCAAAAGATTCTTTAAAGCCTTAGCCCTGCATGAGCCCTGAAGGATTTAACAAGACAAAGATTTGGGAATTCTAGAGGACATTTCTCCTAAGTAGCTCTCATGCAAACATCTAAGGGATGTGAAAAGATAACAGCCTGTGTGAACATAAATATGACACCCTGGCCCCATGGCCTGCAAGGAAGTTAGGTTCTCCTTTATTCTAAGAGTAACTGTTCCATTGGAGACTTCATGGTGGCATTGGCTCAGTACCCAACTTAAGAGCCAGGGCCCTGCTTCTTTCTTTACCAATCAATGCATAATCTCGAAGGCAAATAATTGAGAATGAAATCATTTAGGAATAACCCCAAATGTATGACATTTCTAAAAATAAGCATTGTGGGTAAAGTAAATTACTCACAAGCTTCAGGGGCTTTTAGAGTTAATAAATTGCTTGCAACATGTGGTCCAAGCATCGAAGTGTTTCAACATTAAGATGAAAATCCCTATTTAGTGAATAAAAATATCTCTAAACATAAGTTTTATACAATGTTAATTATATTTATCTATACAAATATCTTATATGCACTGATTGTCATAATGTGACAGACCATAGTAGAAATGTGTCCCTATGCTTTCTCCCTAAAAATTATTCCTTTCTGTCTTGCTTGTCAAAAACAGAAGATTAACACTTAATATTGTCTGTTAGTTACCAGGAATAAATTTTCCATTTACATTATTTCTCTTAAAGAATGTAAGCATCCCTCATATGTTTGAAGGCTGCAGGTTACCACTGTGGTGTCCCATCCTGTCAGATCTCAGAAGCTAAGCAGAGTCAGACCTGGTTAGTACTTGGATGGGAGCCTGCCTGTGGACACCAGGTGCTGTAGGCTTGGGAGAAGGACCTGGCAACCCACTCCCCAAAATCAATCAGCCATTGAAAACCCTATGAACAGCAGAGAAGCAGTGACAATAGTGTTTCATCTGTTGTACATAGGGTCACTATGAGTCAGACACCAACTCAATGGCACCTAAAAATAACCAACAGCATGTGTTGGAGTAGATAATTACTAAAGTACATTTTACTATGGTTCTATAAGTACTATTGCAGAAATTTATATATATATATATATATGTACAGATATGTATATCTGTATATATATACACTGATATGTATATATGTATATACAGATATGCATATATATATATGGAGAGAGAGAAAGGGAGGATATTAAAGATATATCGTTACATCAATGCCATCAAAATGGCAATGGAAATATGCATAATATTCTATAATATGTTGTTAAGGGTAGGTATATTCTGATTGATACTGGGAACGGTTTTTCAATTGAGATGGTGAATAGATAAACTACTTACCACCGACTCTCACTGAAAGCCTTGGATTTCTGGTTATTGCATGGGGCTTGCTGCTTTCCACATTAGTACCTGGGTTGGAAAGTATACTCTTTGATAAAACTGGCTTTTGACCTCCATGAATCATGAAAGGGACCTGTCATTCCAGGAGCTGTGTAAATCATACTCACTGTCTAGTGCAGGAGTCAAAATTCCCCTTTGATTTCTCCACAATTCATTTTTCTAAGATGGCCATCTCTAAAGGCCTGTGGACCTACCTTTTGAGTCTATCCATCTAATCTCTCTTTGAGAGGCTCTTCTGGGACTCCTCAGAGTGCAAACACAACTCAGGGGCAATAGCCTGAATAAAAACTGTGGAAATGAAGACCAATTAATTCTCTCTTGGATTCATTAAGGTCTTGGTAATCATCTTCCCCCAGCATGCAATGAGGAGACCAGCTTCCTCTCCCTTTGGGGACATTTGTGGGTGAATTCAGTATGAGATTTTTCATTAAGAAGTTGTGACTGTCTTCTCCCTCCCATTGGGAAGAAGAAGGGTAAGTGTGTGTGTATGCTTATTTGTTTAGATTTCACACTGGCATAGGGAGTTTCCTCTTCAGACCTGGACTCTTCATGGTTCATACCATGCCAGTTGAACAGATTATCTGTAGCCACAATACCAACGGTATATTTAGAGCTGTCTTGGAGCTAAGCCACTCCCATTTAGGACTGTTTAACTGAATACCATGCTTCCTTCCTTTCTTACCAGCATCTCTCATTTATGGTCTTGCCATTGCTCATGACCTAGTGATGGCATTCCTTGCTGTGGAGTGTAAAGGAGAAAAAGAGCCATCAAACATTTCTATAGGGCACATATGGAGAGAAGGCTGTACATTTGAAGGTCTTGCAGTATTTTACTGCACAAAAATGAAAACAAAATACCCAGGTCATGTCAAGAGTTAAGTCTCTAAAGCTTAAAAATGTCCTTAATAATATGGTTTTTAAATTAGTATTTTATTAATATGTGTTGGTGGATAGAATGATAAGTTGGTTGATATATCCACTATACAACAGTCAAATCAGAAATGGTTACACTTCCATCTCCTTAAACGTTTTACAGAACAAAATAAACAAAAACAAAAATGAAAATAAAAACAAAAAATGTAAGAATTTTAATTAACATGTAATGATAGTTGTATGCAATCATGGGTTATACCATCATTTACTTTTATTTTTATTTTTTTGTATTTTCATAGAGGTGCATCTTGTATTTTGCATTTTCTCTCCCTCTTTACCACTCTATGTTGTTCCCTCCTTTCCCCATTGTCTACTCCCTCTGACTAGTCCCCTTCCCCCTCATAATAGGTCCATGTGTAATTTCCAATCTTAGATAAGTATGATTGTACACATATATGTACATGTATATGTGTCTTTATATATATAATTAATATATTATATTATATATATTTTATGTTATATATCTATATGTATGTATATGTATGTATGCATATATATATATATATATATATATATACACACATTGTTGTTGTTGGTAGGTGCCGTCGAGTCGGTATCCGACTCATAGCGACCCTCTGCACAACAGGGGAAACACTATTGTCAGTGCTTCTCTGCTGTTCATAGGGTTTTCAATGGCAGATTGATTTTTGGAAGGGGGTTGCCAGGTCCTTCTCCCAAGCCTACAGCTTCTGGTGTTCCCAGGCGGTCTCCCATCCAGGTACTAACCAGGCCTGACTGCTTAGCTTCCGAGATCTGACAGGATCGGATGCCACAGGGCTATGGCTGCAGGCATATATATACATATATATATATAAAACTTTATTTCCCTTTAAGGTAGATTTAGTTCCTGTATATGAGAGAGGACATACAGTATTTCTCCTTTTGAGTCTGAGTTATTTGGCTTAAAATGATGCTCTCTGGTTCCATCTCTTTTGCTGCAAATGACATAATTCCATTCTTCTTTACTACTGAATAATATTCCAGATATATAAACCACAATTTTTAAATCCATTCCCCTCTTATAGACATCCTGGTCAATTCCACACCCTTGCAACTTAAATATCGAAGTGCTGGTGTCCCTCTGATATGATGACTTATCTTCCTTTGGGTGTATTTCCAGGAGTGGTAGTCTTAATTTCTTAGAATTCTTAGTTTTTGAAGATATCTCCATATTGATTTCCAAAGTGGCTGAACTAATTTACAGTCCCATCAGCAGTGTAAAAATGTTCCTTTTTCTTGGCATCCTCATCAGCATTTATTACTATTTGTTAATCTTGGCCATTCTTACTAGAGTAAGATGTAATCTTTTATTGAACTGTTTGTTCAGTTCCATTGCTCACTTATTTATTGGATTATTTGTTGTCTTGGTATCTGATTTGTGTGTGTGTGTGTGTGTGTGTGGTATTGGGGGTTAAACCCAGGGTCACGCACTTGTATGCTTTGCAAGTGCTGAACCACTGAGCTTCACCCCAAGCCAATTTTTTTACTTTTTATTTTTTTGAGACGAGGTCCTGCTAAATTATGCAGACTGCCTCTAGACTTGAACTTGCGATCCTCCTGCCTCCACCTCCCGAGTCATTGGGATTAAGACGTGTGCCACCGCACTCTGCAGTATTTGATTTCTTAAGTTCTTTGTATATTCTAGAAATTAGTCCTCTGTCAGATGTGCAGCATGCAAAGGTTTTTCTCCTATTCAGTGGGCTCTCCCTTAACTGTTGATTGTTTTCTTTGCTGTACAGAAGCTTTTTAGTTTGAAGTAATCTGATTTGTTGATTCTTGGTGAAGTTTCCTGGGATTGGGGTCTTGTTCTGCCTACATGTTGGAGTGTATTCTCTATCTTTTCTTCTAGTATTTATAAGGTGTTCGGTTTTATGATGAGGTCTGTTATCCATTTTGAGTTGACTCGCATGCAGATTGACAGATACAGGTCTATTTTCAATTTTCTGCCTATGGATATCCAATTTTTCCTGCACCATTTGTTAAAGAGGCTATGTTTCTCCATTGAACATCTTTAGCCCCTTTTGCCAAAAATCAGGTTGCTATAGTTGCATGGGTGTATCTCTGTATCTTCAGTTGTGTTCCATTGATCTTCAAGCCTATTTTTGTGCCACTACTAAGCTGTTTTTGCCACTATGGCCCTGTAGTATAGTTTGAAGTCAGGTATCGTGGTACCTCCTGTGCTGCTATTGCAGCTTAGGATTGTTGTCGCTATAAACAGTCTTTTGTGCTTCCATATGTATTTTATGATTATTTTTTCTATTTGTGCAAAGTCTGTCATTGGAATTTTGATGGCGATTTCATTAAATCTATAACCTCTTTTGGTAGTATAGCCATTTTTACAATATTTATTCTCCTGACACATGAGCAAGGGAGGTCCTTCCATCTTCCAGGATTCTCTGTTATTTCTTTCTTTAATGTCTTGACATTTTCCTTGTAGAAGTCTTCAAGGTCTTTGGTTAGGTTGATTCCTAAATATTTAACTTATTGATGGGCTATTGTGAATGGGATTATTGTCTTGATTTCCTTCTCTACCTGTTCACTTTTGGTGTAAAGAAAGGTTACTGATTTTTGAGTGTTAATTTTGTATCCTGTTACTTTGCTGAAGGAGCTAATTAGCTTTAAGTATTTTCTAGTGGGATTTTGGATTCTTTAGGGAAAGAGTAATGTCATCTGTGAATAAGGATAATTTGACCTCCTCTTTCCCTATCTATATTCCTTCAATTTCTTTCTCTTGCCTAATTCCTTTGGCTAGGACTTCAATCACAATATTGAATAAGAAAGGAGAGAGTGCACATCCCCTTGGCTTCTTCCTGATCTTAGAGGGAATGCTTTCAATTTTTTCCCATTTGATAAAATGTTGGCTGTAGGTTTGTCATAAATGACCTTTATGATGTTGAGATAAGTTCCTGCTATGGCTAATTTCTTCAGGATTTTTATCGTGAAAGGATGTTTCACTTTGTCAAAGTCCTTCTCAGCATCAACTGAGATTATCATGTGATTTCTGTCTGCAAGTTTCTTGATATGTTGAATTAGATTAATTGATTTTAATATGTTAAACAAGCATTGCATCTGTGGAATGAAGCCCACCTGATCATGGTATATGATCTTTCTTATATGCTGCTGAATTTGGTTTGCCAGAACTTTATGGATGACTTTTTCAGCAATGTTCATCAAGGAAGTTGGTCTATAGTTCTCTTTCTTCAAAGAGTTCTTGTTTGGTTTTGGTATCAGGGTAATAACAACTTTGTAGAATGAATTGGGAAGTATCCTTTCCTTTTCTATTTTATGAAATAATTTGGGGAGAATAGGAATCAATTGTTCTTTCAATGTTTGATGGAATTCAGCTGTGAACACATTGGGACCTGGACTTTTCTTTGTTGGGATATTTTTTTATTACTGCCTTTAATTCAATGAATGTAATGGGTCTGTTTAATTTGCTTGTGTCTTCTAGGCTGAATTTTTATAATTCATATGTGTTAAGGAACTTATCCATTTCTTCTGTATTTTTGTTTTGTGGGGAAAGTACAATTTCTTGAAGAATTCTCTGATGATCATTTGTATTTCATTGGTAGCCATGGTTATGACTCCTTTCTCATCTGATTTTTTAAAAACTGGGCCTTTTCTCTCTTTCTTTTTGTGAGTCTGGCTAAGAAAGTGTCAAGTTTGTTCATGTTTTCAAAGAACCAAATTTTAGTTTCATTAATTTTTTGTATTACACTTTTAATGTCTATTTCATTAATCTCTGCCTTGATCTTAATCATTTATTTGTGCATACTCCTTTTGGGGTTAGCTCATTGCAGTATTTCTAATGCCTTAAGGTGTATCATTAAGTTATTTAATTGGGCCTTCTCTATCTTTTTAAGAGGCACTCATGTCTTTGAACTTCCCTTGTAAAACTGCTTTTGCTTTATCTCATAGATTTTGGTAGGTTGTGTATTCCTTATCATTTGATTGATGGAAGTTTCTAAATTCCTTTCCTCATGACCCATTGACCATTCAGAAGTGTAGTATTTAATCTCCATGTATTTGTAACATTTCTGTAATTTTCCTTGCTTTTGACTTCTAGTTTTATTCCATTGTGATCTGATAAGTTACAGGGCATAATTTCAATTTTTTGGTAGGTGTTGAGGCAAGTTTTGTGGACTAAAATGTGGTCTATTTTAGAAAAAAATTCATGTGATGCTGAGAAGAATGAGTGTTCTACCTCTGTTGGATGGAATATTCTGTAGACATCTGTTAGGTCCAGTTGGTCTATGGTGTTGTTTAAGTTCATCATCTTTTTGTTGGTTTTTTGCTTTGAGGATCTGTATTCTGCATTTTCATGAGATTGGGGTATGGAAGTTTCCCATAATTATTATGTCTGGACCTATGTGTCCCTTTATAGTGAGTAATGTTTGTTTTATGAAGTTAGGTGCTCTAGAATTTGGTGCATATATGTTAACCAACATTGTATCCTCTTGGTTGATTGTTCCCTTTATTAACATGTAGTAACATTCTTTATCACTTTTGATTAATTTGGAGTTGAAGTCAAGCTTGTCAGAAATTAGTATAGCTACTCTTTCTTTCTCTCTTTCTTTCTTTCTTTCCTCTTTCTTTCTTCCTTCCTTTCTTTCTTTCTTTCTTTCTTTCTTTCTTTCTTTCTTTCTTTCTTTCTATTTTGGTTTCCACATGTTGGAATATTGTTTTCCAGCCTTTTAGTTTCATTCTATTTTGGCTCTTATGCATGAGATGAGTCTCTTGAATCCCATATATTGAAGGCTTTTGTTTTTTAATCCAGTTCGGCAATCCCTGCCTTTTAAATAATGAGTTAAGACCATTTACATTTAGGGTAATTATTGAGGGGAGTTTGGTGTTTTGCATGATTTTTCCTGGTTATTTCTCTATTAGATTTAGATGTTGCTTGTTCTCCACTTTGTCCTCTTTCCTTAGTAGGCTTCAGCTGGTTTATTAGTTTAGATATCTTTTATTTTTAATTAGCTTTTTTCATTCATGCATTCCTCTCATGTGTTTTAGTCATTCCTGTGGTCTTGCATTTGGATTTGTCTTTCTTTTTCTGTATGTAGTATTTCTTTAAGTATCCTCTCCAATGCTAGCTTGGTGGTCAAGAATGGCTTAAGCTCATATTTATTGTTGTTGCTGTAGTTAGGTGCTGTCAGTTTGGGTCTGGCTCATAGCAACCCTCTGAACAATAGAATGAACCACTCTCTGATTCTGTGCTAGGCACTCAATCTTATTTATGCTTAAGCCCATTATTGCAGATGCTGTGTCAATCCATGTAGTTGAGGGTGATCCTTTTTTTCATTGACCTGCCACTCTCCCAAACATGATGTTCTTCTCCAGGGATGGGTCCCTCCTGATAACATGTCTAAAATACACAAGACATAGTCTGGCCATCCTTGCTTCCAAGGAGCACTCTCGTTGCACTTCTTCTGGGACAGATCTGCTGGTTCTTTTGGCAGTCCATGGTATATTCAGTAATTGTCTCCAGCACCATAATTCAAAAGCATCAGTTCTTCTTCTATCTCCCATATTCAATGTCCATCTTTCACAATCATATGATGCAACTGAAAATACCATGGCATGAATCAGGCACACCTTCATCTTCAATGTGACACAACATAAATAAAAATATTGTCTATTAATAATTTGTACATGAATGTTAATTATTCATGCTAGTTAAAAAGTAAAAATGACCAAACTTTCTATCCAATGATAAAAGGACAAATAAATGTGATATGTTCATGAGATGGAAATTATTCAACAATAAAAAGTACTTATATATATAACAACAAACATATATGTATATATACATATATTTATATATATGAAATTTGAAAACATTATCCAAAGTGAAAGAAGTCAGACATAAAACATACATATTATATGTATCAGTCAGTTGGTGCATCACTGTGGCAGAGAAACTCACCAAAACAAATTTATGGCAGAAAACATTTATTGGGAGGGCATTGGGTTAGAGAATCACCATTCATAATGGTGGCATGGAAAATGTGATAATGCCAAGTGGCAGGGCCTCTAGCAGAGAACCTCACATTTTGGGGTGTCAGAAGTAGAAAGCATAACTAGACCTATGTGTCCAGGTAAAAATTTCTAAAATCCCACCCATAGGGAGCTGCTTCTTCAAAGCTAGAATCCCACCTCCCAAATTTCCATGACAGGACATTTGGTGGCAGGGGACTTCATATTATGGCACCGGGAAGCAGAGAGAAAAAGAGCTATTGGAGATGAGGGCCCATATAAAACCTCTAAAAGTCCACCTCCAGTGACCTACTTCCACCAGTTAGGTCCTACCTCCCGATATTACAAAACCTCCCATTATAGCACCACAACCTGGAGACCTAGCATTGAAATTCATGACCTTTGGAGGACATTTTAGATTAAAACCATAACACAGCCTTTCTGATCTAACCTGTTTGGACATTATAGAGAATATAACTCACTACCCCCTCCATACACACACAATGCACCAATAAACTGCAAAATTGTCTCCATCTTGTATCACCTCAGCAAGGAAGAAATACTGACTGCTTCTTTTAAAAAGTGTTTTGTCATATGCTTGTTTCTCTCACTATTATTTCTCATACCTTCATCATATATACTTTCCCTCTCTTTCCTTGCTTGCATCTTTCTTTCTTTCTACATCTCTTCCCTTTTTATTACCATATATTGTTGATTCTAATTTGCCCCCTTTCAACAGGTTTAGAGGGCTACAAAATCAGGTCCAGGTTAGCATCTTATGTGGATCAGATTCACATGAGAGTGTCAGAGTTAAAGCTCTCTCACAGGAATCCAACAGATACACCATTCTAATCTCCATCTGATTTTGTAGCCCTTTAAAACTTTTGAAAAGGTGCAGATTAGAATTGACAATATAGTACTTAATATATTTTCAATTACTAATTTTTAAATTCCTTTGTTGTTGTTGTTAAGTGCCGTTGAGTCGGTATCTAACTCATAGCGACCCTCACAGGGTTTTCAATGGCTGACTGTTTCGGGATTGTCTTGGGAGTGGATTGCCAGGTCCTTCTCCCATTTTTTGCAGTGCTGGGAATTGAACTCAGGACCTCAGAGACTGTAGCGTAGTACTCTACCAACTGAGCTAAACCCCAGCCCTTTTAAATTCCTAGTTTATCCTATAAGTATCTTAGCTCCTTTCTTTTCTATGCTTATTGGGTGTATAGTTGTTTAAAGCTGCTGCTGCTTCTTTTTCTCCTTTTTCTTTTCTTCTTCTTCTTCTTCTTCTTCTTCTTCTTCCTCTCTCTCTCTCTCTCTCTCTCTCTCTCTCTCTCTCTCAATATATGAGTGGTACTGAGTGTTGAGACCTCAAGAGAAGGCCTGTCCCTAGGAAAAGTTCCCATATAAAATAGGAAGAAATACTCATCCCAACAGCTGTGAAAATTGCAGCATGGAAACACAAGAAATATTAAAAAGCAAGGCAATGTAACTTCTCCAAAAGTTTATAACTCTTCAATAACTGAATTTGAAAATATCAAAGTGGTTGAGATGCCAAAGAATTCAAAAGTATGATTTAAAAAATGATCAATGAACTCAAAGAGGAGACAACAAAAAAGATGAATGACGTAAAGACTTGGGTGAGAAAAAGAGAACTTCTCTTCACCAAAGAGAAGTTCTAAAAGAAATTAAATGGAAACCTTGGAAATGAAAAGCTCAATAAGTCAAATTAAAAAACTTCATGGAAAACATCACCAATAGACTAGATCAACCAGAGGAAGAGTATCAAGAATTGAAGAAAAGTTTGAGGAATTACTACATTCACATATCAATAAAATGGGAAAAAGCAGCCATAGCCAACTTTTAAGAACGCTGGGACAAAATTAAGAGATCAAAAAGGGCAGATGATATAGCTCTGTAGTAATGTAATTATCTAGTGTGTGTAAGGGCCTGGGTTCAATTCCCAACAGAGAAAGAGAGAGGGGAGAGAGAGAGAGAGGCAGAGAGAGAGAGAGAGAGAGAGAGAGAGAGAGAGAGAGAGATTGAGAAACAATAAATCCATGAATCTTTGATGTGGAGGAAGGAACTGAGATACAAACTAAAGACATAGAAAATCTATTCAATGTATTTAAAGCAGAGATTTCCTCAAATGTAGGGAAATATATGGACATTCATGTACAGGAGGCACTTAGAACCCTAAATAGATATGACCAGAAAAGAACTTATCCATGTCATATTATAGTGAAAATGTCAAGCACAATGAAAGAAAGTAAAAAACCATAAGAGAAGTGCCAAGTTACTTGTTGTTGTTGTTAGGTGCCGTCAAGTCGGTATCCGACTCATAGCGACCCTCATAGGGTTTTCAATGGCTGAGTGCTTCGGGATTGCCTTGGGAGTGGATTGCCAGGCCCTTCTCCCATTTTTGCGGTGCTGGGAATTGAACTTGGGGCCTCAAAGACTGCAGCACAGCGCTCTATCCACTGAGCTAAATCTCGGCCCTCCAAGTTACTTACAAAGACAAATTCATCAGAATTACATCAGAATTACATCAAAAACTATAAAAACCTATAAGGCATGGATTATATTTTCAAACCCTGAAAAAATAACTGCCAACCAAGATTACTATTTCTGGCAAAGTTGTCCTTTAAAATTTATGGAGAATAAAGACCATCCAAGATAAGCACAAACTACAGCAATTCATGGTCACTAAGCCAGCACTGCAGAAGATAATTTAAGAAATATTAGACACAGATGAGGGAGAAAGACATCATAATCATAAACGTTTGAGAAAGAATAAATCTCATGAGAAGAATAAACATGAGAATTAGGGATCAATCAAACATGTTCAACTCAGTAATCTGGTAAACCTCTGTGATGGACAAGAGAAAAAGAAGAGAACAGAGAGTAATTGAATCATCCAGAGGGAAAGAAAAACCAATGAAATTACAAGAATAAGCACAAATCTCTTGCTAATAACTCTTACTGTAAGTGGTTTCAACTCTCCAACTAAAAGACATAGCCAGGCATATTGGATTGAAAAATAAGATCTAACTGTTTGGTGTATGCAAGTAGCACACCTCATTGGCAAAGATGCATACAGACTGAAAGTGAAAGAATGGCAAACAATATGCCAGGCAAATGGAATTTGAAAGCAAGGTGGAGTAATTATACTCATATCTGACCAAGCTGATTTGAAGCCAAAATTAGTCAGAAGAGATAAAGACAGTCCCCATATACTAATAAAGGGAATAATCCATTAGGAAAACATAAAAATTATACACACACACACACACACACACACACACACACACACACACACATATATATATATGAAACATTGATGTGCCCAATTTCATTAAAAAAACACTGCTGGACATAAAGAAACAAATAAGTCCAGATATAATAATACTGAGAGATTTCACTATCCCACTCTCACAAATAGATGGATCATCCAAACAAAAAAATTAACAAAGAAACTTCAGAATTAAGCTGCACCACAGATCAAATGTACTTAACAAACATCTATAGAATATTCCATCCAACAACTGTGGAGTACACATTCTTTCTTGCAGCCCATGGAACTTTTCCCCCAAACAGACCACATTTTAGGCCATAAGACAAATCTTAACACATACAAACAATGAAACAATTTCTTTTATATGATCATAAAGGAATAAAACTAGAAATCAATAGCAAGAGAAACTACAGAATGACACAAACACATGGAGATGGAATAATACATGTTTGAATGATCAGTGGGTCTTTGAAGAAGCCAGGGAGGAAATTTAGAACTTTATATGATTTAAAGTAAATAAAAATATCACTTACCTGAACATGGGAGATACAGTGATAGTAGATTTAGAGGGAAGTTAATAGCTATGCATGGCTATAAAAAAGCAAAACAAAAACCAGAAAAATAAATAGGTTGAAAATGAATAACCTAAGGATGCACCTTAAATTCTTAGAAAGAAAGAATAGGCCAAAGCCATAATCATTCAGAAATTAAGAAATAATAATTAATAGACCTGAAATTAATGAAATGTAAACCATAGATCAATGAAACAAACAGTTGATTCTTTGAAAAGATAAACAACATTGACAAGTGCTTAGCCAAACTAACCAAAATAAACAGAATGAGGACACAAATAAAATTAGTGGTGAAAAGTTCATATTACAACAGATTCCACTGAAATCCAGAGGATCACTAGGGAATATTTTATAAAGTTATATGCCAATAAACCAGAAAATCTGGAATAAATAGATACATTTCTAGACCTATCTAGACACATGACCTATCAAAATTGAACTAAGAGGATGTAAAAAACATAAACAGATCTATAATGAGAATGAGATGGAAGTAGTAATTTTAAAAAATCTCTCAAAATAAGAAAACCCTTGGACTGGATGTTTCACTGCTGAATTATACCAGACCTTTAAAAAACCAACATCAATGCTCCTCAACCTATTCCATAAAGTAAAAAGAGAAGGAATGCTTGAAAACTCATTTTATGAAGCCATTATTACCCTGATACCAAAACTATATAAGGACACAAGAAAAAAGAAAAATATATGCCAATTTCTTTGATAAATATAGATGCAAATATCCTCAATAAAATACTGGCAAACTAGATTCAACAACACAGTAAAAAGATCATACACCATGATCAACTGAGTTTTATGCCAGGAATACAAGGATGGATTAACATATCCAAATCAAAAAACATAACACAGCCCAAAAATAGAATCAAAGGTACAAATCACATGATCATTTCAAGATTCAGAAAAAAATATTTTATAAAAACTCAACATCCCTTAATGAGAAAAGCCCTGAAGAAATGCCATAACTCCACATAATAAAAAGTATGTATGACAAACCCATAGCCAATATTATACTGAACTGGGTGGAGGGGGAGGGAATGAAGGCATTTCCTCTAAAATGAGAAATGAGAAAAGAGTGTCCATTCCTATCACTCTTATTCAATTTAGTGCTTGAAATCTTAGAGAAATAAGACAAGAGAAAGAAATGAAAGGGATACAAATAAGAAATGAAGAAGTCAAATTATTCTTGTTTGAAGATGATATAATCCTACACTTTGTTGTTGTTGTTCTTAGGTGCTGTCAAATTGGGTCCTAATCATAGTGACCCTCATAGGGTTTTCAAAGGCTGTTTCAGGATTGCTTCACAAGTGGATTGCCACATCCTTCTCCCATTTTTATGGTGCTGAGGATCAAACCTGGGCCCTCATAGAGTGTGGAGCAGCACCCTACCAACTAAGCTAAACCCCAGCCCATAAGCCTATCCTAATAGATCCTAAAGACTACTAGAAAACTATCTGATATCATAAACACTCATAAAAGGAGTAGGATTAAAAGTGGATCAAAGACCTCAATATAAGACTGAAGCTTTTAAATCACTAGAGGAAAACATAAGGAAAATACTTCGGGAAATAGGCATAGGCAAATATTTTCTGAATATGGCTCCAGTATCTCAGGAAATAGTAACAAGAACTGGCTTCTATGATTGCATGAAATGAAAAAGCTTCTTACAAAAAAAGAAATGATTAACAGAGTAAAGAGACAGCCTACAGAATGGGAGCATATTTTTGCTAGGTGTTCATCTGACAGCAGCTTAATATACAGAACTAATAATATAAAGAACTAAAAAAATTAAACAGCAAAAGAACAAAAATCCAATCAATAAAAGGGCAAATTAATAGAACAGACTTTTTTTTTCAAATGAAGTACAAATTGCCACTAAATACATGAAAAAACATTCAACATATTTAGCTATCAGGGAAATACAAATCAAAACTACATTGAGATTCCATCCTGGTCAGAATGGCTATCATCAAGGAAACAAGAGCAAGTGCTAGTGTTGTAACCAGAGATTAGAAACACACCACAAGGAGCAAAAAGCTAATTAAAGGGAGTCTTTATTGAGCCAGTGTCCATGGAGGACTAGTGTCTCTCAAAAACCCATGACCCCGAAAAACAGTTGCTGGGGGCTTACAAAGGCAAATTTTGGCAAGCTTACAGTCTCCAATTTCTGTGATTTGTGTACAATCTCCAAGGTCCTGGTATGATTTGTATTATAAGAACAAAAACAAAAACAACCAGTTTCAGTAACAGACAATCACTCAGGTAATAGTTCTATTGTGCAAGCAGGGTGGTACAGAAGCAGTATGGGTGGCTGACAGGCAATCAATCAGTGGTTAAGAATTAACAATTTAATTGGGCAGCCAGACGGTTAAAATCAAAGTTAAAAAATTCTTCCAAGCCAGGCGCAGTGGCGCATGCCTGTAATCTCAGCGACTCGGGAGGCAGAGGCAGGAGGATCGCAAGTTCGAGACCAGAGGCACTCTGCGTAACTTAGCGAGACCCTTTCTCAATAAGTAAAAAAATGGGCTGGGGGTGCAGCTCAATGGGCCAGCACTTGCAAAGCATGCAAGAGCAAGGCCCTGGGTTCAATCCCCAGTACCGAAAAAAAAAAAAAAATTCTTCCCGTATATAGTTTCTCAAAGGGATGGGTGCTACCTCAGATGGAGATGATCCTGCCAACTCAGTGACCTCTTTACACTAGCAAGGATATGGGCAGAAAATCCTTTATATATTGTTGGCAGAAATGTAAATTAGTGTAGCCACTATGGAAATCAGCATGGAGTTTCTTCAAAAAAATTAGAATAGATCTACCATATTATATTAGTCAGCCTGCAATGGTACCACCATGGCATCTGATACTGTCAGATCTCAGAAGCTAAGGGTCAAGCCTGGTTAGTATTTGGATGGAAGACTGCCTGGGAACACCAGGCGCTGTAGGCTTGGGAGAAGGACCCAGCAACCCAATCTCAAAAAACAATCAGCTATTGAAAACCCTATGAATAGCAGAGAAGCACTGATAATAGTGTTTCGCCTGTTTAGGTCGCTATGAGTGGCACCTAACAACAACAATAACATTGTATTAGTCAGCAATTGTAATTGTAGCAGAAAAACCAATTCAAACAAACATATGGAGGAAAATGTTTATTGGAAGTTCACAGAGAATCAGTCCATAATGGTAGAAGGGCAGTTGCGGCAGTGAAAGATGACCTTACAGCATCATAAGGCAAGGGGCCGATACAGGATGGAGCCATAGGTCTGGGAAAAAACCTCCAACAGCATGCCCCAGTTACTTCTACCAAGCTAGACCTACCTCCCAAAGTTCCACAGCCTCCCAAGAAAGTGCCACCAGGTGGGAACCAAACAACATGAACTTCCGAGAAAATTTAATTAATTTAATTAATTTTATATTTTTACTTAGAGGTTGAACCCAGGGCCTCACACATAATTTGCAAGTGCTCTACCACTGGGTTGCAGCCCAGTCCATTAAAAATTTTTTCTAAAAATATTTTGAGTCAGAGTCTTGCCAAGTTATGCAAGCTGCTTCTGCCCTTGAGCTCATGGTCCTGCTTCCTCTACCTCCTGAGTCACTGGGATTATAGGCATTTTACCACCACACCTAGCTGGGGGACATTTTAGATTCAAACCATAATACTCCACTCCTCGCCCCCAAAGTTCAAGGCCATCTCATAATGCAAAATGCATTCAGTCCAACTTCAAAGGTCCTCAGAGTCTTAGTAGTCTCAAGCATGTTCAAAAGCCAAAGTCCAAGTATCCACTGAGACTCAAGGATAACTTAGCTGTAAGCCCCTGTAAGACAAAATGACCTTACAAACTTCCAACATAAAATGACGAAAGGAAGGAATAGGGGCATAGAAAGGAAAGACTGGACTCTGTCATTGGTGGTGCAGCAGAAGATGCAACTCAGCATTTCTGCCTATCTTGAGGAATTGCCCTTGTTGAGACCTCTGTTCAGGTTAAGCCCGATTATTGTCTTCATCATAGAAAAGATTTTCAGGGTAAGAGAGTGAAACAAAGCAATGAGTTTAATTATACATGTTCAAAGCATAACTGTGGGGCTGTTAAGAGAAGAGAGAGAAATCCTTAGATGTTTTTACAGTGTATACACACACACACACACACACACACACGCACAACTTGGTGGCTTTATAAGGTGGGTTTATAGAAAGGTGTCACAAGGGAGTTGTCTGGGTGTATGCTGACTGTAAAAAGGGCCACTAATCCCATTTATGAGATTAGATTAAACTCAGAGTTTTCATGTATTTTTTCCCTAAGCATAGTTTATTGTTATTTTTAAATTTTAATATTTAAAATGTCTCTCAAAAATAATGTCTCTGTGCAGGTAGTCCTCACAACAATTGCCTTCATAGTTGTATCAAATCCTTGATTTTCAGCTACTGAGATTCAAAGCAGATCCTGAGGCAAAAGTTCTTTCATTTCTATGTCCCCTAAATTTTCCCTGTCATTCTATCCTGCCTCATCTCCAGTATTCTGGGGTCTTCATCGCTACTTGGGCAATGTCCTCAAAACTTCACACAACAGCCTTTCAGGGGTTTTCCCCAGGTGCCCAAGCCTGGTACACATTCCCTGGCTTCACAGCCTACCTTCTGGAATCTTGGTGGCAACCTCCATAACCCCTTAACACATACACTCTCTCTCTCTCTCCTCTCTCCCTCTTTAATCTCTCTTTATTAGTAAATGATGATGGGGTATAGAGTAATATGGCATTGACTTTTTCAATTATGCATCCTTTACATCACTTCTGGTAACACTTTCATCAACCCACAAGGTTTAAGGGGCTTTACAGCTAATATGTAGTAAAACTCAAATGCATATTTGGGTTATATTCCCCTATTTTTCCAGTTGCACTGTTTACATTGAGATCATCCTCTCCCCCTTCATCGCTCCACATTGACCCTCCTCTCCATCCCACTTCACAATCTTCACTTACCTCATGCCTGCAAAACCAACACCATGCGGATGATGCCAAGGGTTGCTGTGAGTTTGAGAGGTATCTGGGCCCTTTTGGACCATAGCTGCAGCAGTGGCCTCCGTATGTCTAGGCTGAGAGACTATTTCTCTGGGTGGCCTTTTAGCAGGGAGTCCTGGAGGCATTTGCTTTTCAGACACTCCCCTTTGAAATGGACATTTTTGTTTCACAACTTGTGGCCCTAGATGGGAGGAGTCTGGATAATTTTTCTGTGCCCTGAGGGAATTTCTTTTGTACCAATGAAATGGTGAAGACTTCCTTTCACTGTGGCTTATCTCTTTAACAATTAAGGCCTCCTGATCTAAACCAGTCTTTTCCTCGACCACAATATCCAATAGAATCTTTACTTTCTTCTAAAACTATGAAAGCCATTTGCATTTCTATCAGCAGCAGCATTCTGGTCTTCCTTACTCCCACCTGAACCACCTCTCAAACCCTCCAGGGATTCTCTTGCCTGCACCTCCAAACTCTTCCAACTTCCTCCTGCAAACAAGTTTCAAAGGCCTAAGTACCACATGGTTAGGTTCCTGCACAGCAATAACCCTACTCTCCACTATCAATTTTCTGTAGTAGTCAGCTGTCATAAACTGTAGAAGAAAAACCAACTCAAACAAACTTATGGACAGAAAGGTTTATTGGCAGCTCACAGTTAGAGGGTCAGTTGATAATAGTGGTGGGGCACATATTGTAAGACCCCAAATTAGGATCTTTGAAGAGAGGCCCCAGAGAGACACCCAGAGCCGGATCGATGCAATAAGCAAGAGGCTTTATTTCCGGCGCCGGGCTCAAGCTTCCATAGAGTCTCCCTGGCAAGGGAAGGAAGGCGACCACGAGATGGGGGTTTCTTGGATTATATACAGTTTGAGTGGGTGACGGGGAGACATAAGGGAACTTGTTCTTTGGCAATTGGCTGAGACCCCGACCTTTTTTCCCCGATTGGGTCAGTTTGAAGGAAAGCACTTAGAGACAGGTTTTTGGAAAGTCCCAACCATCCGGGTCTGGACTACCTATGGCTGGTACATTCTTGCGGTTTTTCTCGGAATTCCCCACCCAGTTCCTCTCCAGAGAACACTCTCCCCCACCCCCACCCCCCAAGCAGGAAATTGAAACTTAAGCTCTAAGCAGACTCATTAAACATTACAAACATTACATGATGGGGGTGTGTGTACTAATTTAGTTCTTGAAGGGGTCTTCAATATGGAAGCAGCAGGAGGCAGGGCCGGTGGCAAAGGACCTTACATCATTGTGAGAGAGGAGGCAGAGAGAGTAGAAAGCTACATATTTGGGATAAAAACCTCCAAGGGCACAACCCCTATTGACTCACTTCCACCAAACAAGATCTGCTTTCAAAAGTTCCACAACCTCCCAGCACAGTGCCACCAGATGAGGACAAAATGACATGATCATTGGGGGATATTTTAGATTCAAACCATAACATATACGGTCTAGCTCTCCCACTCCTGGGTATAATCACAAAAGAATCAAAGTCAGCTTAGTATACAGATACCTGTATACTCTGTTTATTGTGGCGTTATTCACAATAGCCAAGTCATAGAATCTGTCTAAGGGATGAATGGATAAAGAAAGCATGGTATACACAATGGAGTTTTATTCAGCCAAAAAGAATGAAATTATATTGTTTGTAGGAAAATGGCTGGACAGCATCATGTTAAGCAAAATAAGCCAGATTCACAAAATCAAGAAATACATGTTTTCTATCATATGTGGAATTTGGCAAAAAAAAAAGAGTATGAAAGTAAAAAGGGGATGTGGAAAGGGAAAAGGGCAAAAGGGAAAGGGAAAGGGAAGAGAGGGAGTATATGATCAACATACATTATATGATTGTATAAAATGTCATTATGAAACCCATCACTTTATGCAATTAATAGATGCCAAGAAAATATATCCTCCAATTAAAAGAAAGAAAAGAAAAACATTATCTATTTGCTGATTTCACTAGAGAGTCCATGTTTTCCAGTCAGTTTCCTAAGAGCACCCTTGACCTCCTTGTTTCTCAGGCTGTAGATGATGGGGTTCAACATGGGGGTCACAACACAGAAGAGCACAGAGACCAGAATGTCCATGTCCAGGGAATAACCTTCTCTAGTTCTGTCATAGTTGAAGTTGGCTGTTCCATAGAAGACCGCCACCACAGTGAGGTGGGAGGCACAGGTAGAGAAGGCCTTTCTCCTGCCCTGAGCAGAGGGAATCCTAAGGATGGCTGAGATGATGAGCATGTAGGACCCTGCAGTAAACAGGCAGGGGCTCAGGCCAATGGTGGCACTGGCCACGTGGAGCACAGACTCATTCACAGAGGTGTCTGAGCAGGAGAGCTTCAGGAGTAATGGGATGTCACAAAGAAAGTGGCTGATCTGGTTGGGGCCACACAAAGTGAGCATGGCTGCCAGAACCATGTGTGTCACAGAATTCACTAACCCACACAGCCAGGACCCAGTCACCAAACAAACACAGACCTTCACACTCATGAGAACTGGATATTGAAGAGGGCGGCAAATGGCTACATAGCGGTCATAGGCCATGG
>VMDO01019671.1:0-39260 GCA_007922755.1 Pedetes capensis
GCCACGTGCTACTCTACTACCAAGAATAGCTTCTTTATTCAGCAATAACAGAGCAGACATCCAAATCCTCGGATGCTCAAGTCTCTTATATTAAATGGCATAGTATTGGCACAAACAATACCTAACACAATGTCATGCTATGTAAATAGTTAACATATTGTATTGCTTAGGGAATCATGACAAGAAAAAGGCCTGTACACATTCAACACAGATGCAATTTTCTCCCTAATATTTCGAACCTGCAGTTGATTTGCATCTACAGACACAGACCCCACCAAGGACTCACTGTTCTACTTTGTGCAAGGCATTTTCTCATAGTTTCCACAGTAACTCTATGAATTAAGGGGATGGTGTCTAGGTCAGTTGGTAGAGTGCCGCTCTGCGTGCTCTGAGGCCCTGGGTTCAATCCCTAGGACCGCAAAAATGGGAGAAGGACATGGCAGCCCACTTCCAAAACAAATGCTATGGATAGCAGAGAAGCACAGATACAGCGCTGGGCATGGCACAGTGTTGGAGATTGCTTCATCTGTGGTCACTATGAGTTGGACCCGACTCCACGGCACATAACAACAACCATGAATTGTTATTGTTCTGATCATTTTGTGGATAAGGAAAGGGAGGCTTAGAGAGGTTAATAACATACTCGAGGGGCACTAAGTATGTTGCATTGGTTTCCCCAGGAAAGGACACTAAACTGAGAACTCAGGTGATTATATGTGATTAAGTGATGTATTATGAAGCATTTCCAGGAAAACCCAGTAGCTTTGAGTTGGGGAAGGAGGACCTGGGTCTCAAATGAAGTGGCGGTGGGGGCTATCAGGCAAATATCCCACCCGGGGGGGAAATGGGGCTCAGTGGAGCAGGGGAACTCTGGAGCCAGGATGGGTCACACTTCTGAGTTGTCCGTATGGGGATGAAGGAAGCCACTGGATAAGGGGTGCCTGAGGGATGTAAATCCCAGGCATTCCTAGGATTTCTAAGGAAACTGGCCACAGGAGTCCAATAGCCTGGGAGTCTCTTTGTCGTTTAGCAGAAAAGACTCAGGTGGTGCCTGCTGGGGGTACACTGGGCGTTACTCTAGCCAGATCTTCTTTCAGATCCTCAGTCCTCAGCTGCAGCCCTGCCAGGAATCACCCCACAGGGTGCAGCCTTGTCTGAGGTCATTCCCCATGGTGGAGACACACCACAGTCTCCATCTCCTGCTGCCAGTGTGAGTGGGGTACAAGGCCTGGTCCCCACTACCTTGTGCAGCTAAGAAAGGCTCAGAATCCCCTGCAGACTGTGGGTCAGTCCTACCCCCGGCCAACCCCTCCTCCTGCACTCTCTCGCAGGTGGGGGGTCCCGAGAGTGCTCCCCAGTGAACCTACTGCTGCCAGATTCCTGCCTCCCTCTGACTCCTGGGAAAGCAAGCCTAAGTGAGGAGGAGAAGCACCATGGAAGCAGTAGGGTCAACTCCAGCACCAGGACGGCTCTGGTGCATTTCCACAGGCTGCTGAAAGGCCACGCAGGTCATATCTCAAGGTTCTGTTACATCAGATCTAATTAAGCTTGGCACTCACCCAGCCAGCCGGACATATGTTCCAGCTTAGCCACGTTCTGACAACACGATCCTTAGGATCAGGCGACACGTGGGAAGGAAGATATGCGCCTCGTATGTGAACGCCCCTCAGACTGGGAATTGGAGGAAGGCAGTGTCTATGGGGATGGTGGAGATGGTATAGAAAAGCAAAGAAGAGCAAGGGCTATAGGGACATAGATGAGTAATTCATCTTAAAGTCTGGCCCTTTGAGGCCCACTATGGCCTGGACAAGCCTGAATAAGTCCTCACCTCCAACCAGTCAGGAAGGATGAGGCAGCAGCAGTTTCCCATCCAAGTACTAACCAGGTACAACCATGCTTGGCTTCTGAGATCTGACAGGATCAGGGGCCACAGCGGTATGGCTGCAGGCTGAAACACGCCAGCTTGCATGAAATGCCCCCCTGCATTGCACTGTTTCTGCTTACTCTGAAAAGCAGACCACAGCTATTTGACACCATGGGACTAGATGAACCAAGAGCCAGGAGGAGCGGGTCCAGGTCTGGGCACAGATGGGATAACACTGCACTGGTGTTAACAAGATTCCCTCTGCCTTTGAGAGGTGTCGCCATCTGCCCCTTCCAGCATGGCTTCCTCCCTCAAATGCAGCCATAGCTGCCCTAGGTTGGTCTTATCTCCACCCTGCCTGAGCCCCGGCTGCTCTGCATTCCTTCATCCCCGGTGACCCTGGTCAGACCTTCCTCTGGGTCAGCAAAGCCCTGGCATTCCTTCCTCTGCCCCCATCCCTAATCCT
Source organism: Pedetes capensis (assembly GCA_007922755.1). NCBI lineage: Eukaryota > Metazoa > Chordata > Mammalia > Rodentia > Pedetidae > Pedetes > Pedetes capensis. Next base: position 2,331 of record VMDO01019671.1, read on the forward strand.
TTCCCAAGATAAAACACACTTCTTGTTGTTGTTGTTAGGTGCCATTGAGTTGGTGTCCAACTCATAGAGATCCTACGTACAACAGGTGAAACATTGTCAGTGCTCCTCTGTAATTCATAGGGTTTTCAATGGCACATTGTATTTTGGGAGTGGGTGGCCAGGTCCTTCTCCCAAGCCTACGGCATGTCATCTCATCTCTCCAGCTTTGAAGCCAGCTCCTCTTCCCCAGGGAAGCTTGGCTGGCCGCTTTAATCTGCAAAGTGTCACACGGCTGACCATCAACCACACTCACAGCCACGGCGTGTCTCTGTAGTCATTTTTGTACAGATGCTTCCCCTTGTGGCTGGCTGGCTGAGACCTCAACTAAGAAAAGGCCCTGTGACTCTTCCACAGCTTGGAACATGGAGACGCTAAGGATATTTTCAGAAAAAAATAACAAATGCATTGATAGTTTATTGCAGGAACGAGCCAACAGCTATTTCTAGTTCTAGCTCTCCTTCTTGGAATTGCTATTATAAGCTGTTAGCTAAATTGTGCACATTTTTCTCCATGTTTACTCCTACAAATTGGTGGAGATCTAGTTCATGATAAGAAAGATAGATGGATTCCTCCCTCTCTCTTCCTCTGCCCCCACCCCTAATCCTTTCCCAAGATGAAACACCCTTCTTGTTATTGTTGTTAGGTGCCATCGAGTCAGTGTCCAACTCATAGTGACCTGACATACAACAGGCAAAACACTATTGTCAGTGATTCTCTGCTATTCATAGGGTTTTCAATGGAGGATTGTGTTTCTGGAGTGGGTTGCAGAGTCCTTTCCCCAAGCCTATAACACCTGGTGTTCCCAAGCGGTCTCCCAACCAAGTACTAACCAGGTCTGACCCTACTTAGCTTCCAAGATCTGACAGGATCAGGCACCACAGTGGTATGGCTGCAGGCTGAAACACACCAGCTTGCATGAAATACCCCCACTGCACTGTTTCTGTTTACTCTGAAAAGCAGACCACAGCTGTTAGATGCTGTGGGACTGGATGGACCAATATCCAGAGGAGCTGATGAGAAAGCGTCCAGGTCTGGCCACAGATGGGATGATGAGTTCTGTCATGCTTAGAGACAGTAGGTAAATATGGAAAGGAAGGGAAGCTAGGAGACCCCAAATGAATTCATGGGCATGCTTTATACTGCAGGATTGCCATGAGAACCATTTCTTGTAATCTGGGAAATGAGAAAATGAGGAACAAAAAGGAATGAGGCTTCCTTATGCATCAATGCCAAGGTGATTTTTGAAAGCCAGAGATCTGGATTCGAATCCTGGTGCTGCCCTCTGTAGGGGGGGCCTTGAGTAAGTCACATCAGCTGTCTGAGCTCCCTCATGCTATCTCACAGGGGCATTAAAGGAACAACAGCAAAAATGCCCAGCTGTCAGCATTAGACTCCTTCTCCACAGCTCAGCCAGGGCCCGCATTTCCCAGCCTTCTTTTCATGCAGATGGAATCATGCCACTGAGTTCTAACCAACAGACTATGGGCAGAAGTGACACCCACCACCTCCAGGCCTGGCCTGGAGGTCAGGGTTGTTGTACTCAAAGCAGAAGGCAACCTCATCGTTCAAGCATATTTGGGGAAGAGATCTGTCAATCAAATTCCCATACTAGACTAATGAATAAGCAAGATAAGCTACATATTAAGCCACTGAGACTTAAGGATTTGACTGTCAGAGAAATTAATCTTAGCCAAAATAAAGACTACCTGTCATATCTTAAAGCACTTAGTGAGTCAGGTGTGTGCACAGGCATAATACCAGCACTGGAGAGGCTGAGGCAGGAGGCCAGCCTGAGCTGTGGTGCAAGTATGCTCGGCTACATAGTTGAAAGAGAGAGAGAAAGAGAGAGAGAAGGAGAGAGAGAGAGGGAGAGAGAAAGGGAGAGGGAGGGAGAGTGGGAGTGCTAAAGCGGGGTGGGTGGGACAGAGAGAGAAACAGGGACAGAGACAGAGAGAGAAAGAAAGGGAGGAAGGAAAGAAGGAAGGAAAGACAGATAGGCTTAGCATCCTGTGTTCATCAGCTCCCTGTTGCTACAAAAATAAATCAATAACTGAAATAATCAACTTATAAAGAGAAAGGGGTTATTTTGGCTCATAAATTTGGAAGTGCAATCCATGATGAATTGGCCTCCTTGCTTTGGGCCTGAGGTGAGGCAGTGCATCATGGTGGGAGCATGTATTGGAACAACATCATTCATCTCATGTCTAGAAAGCAAAAAGGGAAGAGGAAGGGGCCAGGGTACCACAGTCCCCTTCATGGGCACACCCCCAATGGCCTAAAGACCTCCCACAAGTCTCCACCTCTCAAAGGTTCCACCCTCCCAAGAGCACCACTCTGAGATTAACCTTTTAATACATGGGCCTTTGGGGGACATTCAACATTGAAACTATAGCACCATGCCTCACACAGTATATGGTTGCTACTATTTTAATACCCACAGCCATACCACTATGGTGTCTGATACCGTCAGATCTCAGAAGCTAAGCAGGGTCATGCCTGGTTAGCCTTTGGATGGGAGACCGCCTTGGAACACCAGGTGCTGTAGGCTTGGGAGAAGGACCCGGCAACCCACTCCCAAAAAACATCAGCCATTGAAAATTCTGTGAATAGCAGAGAAGCACTAACAATACTGTTTCACCTGTTGTATGCAGAATCACTATGAGTTGAACATCAACTTGATGGTACCTAACAACAACAACTATTTTAATGGAGGGAGGGATTAGCTCAGTTGGTAGAGTGCCACTTTCCACTCTCTGAGGCCTAAGGTTTGATCTGCAGCACCACAAAAATGAGACACAGACCTGGCAACCCACTCTTCAAACAATCCTAAAGTAATCAGCCATTGAAAATCCCATGAATAGCAGAGAAGAACTGACATAGTGCCAAGCATAGCATAGTGTTGGGAGTGTTTTATTCTGTCATACACAAGGCTGCCATGAGTTGGACCTGATATGACAGTGCCTAATAACAACAAGCAACTGTTTTAATAATCCCTAATCCTATACAACACTTCACAAATTCTAGGGCACTTCTATATGAGAGGAGTTAATTTAGTTTGGATTGCTGAGCATTGAAGATGACACAAAGGTTAATTTTTTTTAACAAAAAGGCAGAGACTCCATTCTTCAGAGATTCCTGTTCAAGCAATGAAACGATACTCATCATATAAGTAATTATATGGCAAGGCAAATTATATTAAATGCTTTGACAGAGTTATATCAAATGTTTTGATTCAGTGTGCAATGACAAATATGAGATTGTTTTTAGCTGAAGAATTTGGAATGTCCATGGAGGAGAGAGGGTGTGAAGGGAGGCTTGAGGCATAATTTATACAATGACAGGCAGACATTCAACCTCAAAATTGGGACAGGGAGGATCCTGGATACTAGGCAGCACCCTCAAGTGTCCCATTAGAAGTGTCCAAACCTCTTCCTCTGTCCTGCATAGGAATGCACACGAGCAGGATGCGCTATGTTGGGGGGAAGTACAGGCAGACTGCAAGGTGCATTGGAAGTGCAATGGGAATTAGGGGTGCAAGGGTCAACTGGGACCAGATTAAGAGGGACTGCAAGTGCAAGCTGAGGAACCCCAATTTTACTTTGTTAGTCACCTGGTGCATTTGTCAGGGTCCTGGATAGAAATGACAAAGAGCTGGCTAACACTAGCTCAAGAAAACAAGGGGATTTGCAGGCTCTGCACATGACTTATGAGGAGAGTTAGAGCTTGTCCTCAGGGACTAATGGAACCAGGGATCTGAATGCCATCAAGAATCACAGGTGTCAATGCCACTCTCCAACCCCTGCCACACTCCCCTCACACAATCTTATTTAAAATTCCTTTTTCTACTTTCCACCATCCAAAACTATTTATTTATTAACTCGCCTGACTGCCTACAATACAAACTTCCTGAGGACACAGGTCACTCTTTTTTATTTACCATGACATCCTAACTTCCAGCATGATCTCCTGCATGCCTGGCAGATAGCAGGCACTCTGTGAATATCTGTTGAAAAATGATGTGAATGGGTTGAAGATTTTCAAATGTGCTGGTTAGGTACACATAAATATTTAATCTCCCTGAATGCTCCAGTTCCCCCACATAAATTCATGCATTTGCAGAAGCTTTGAATCGCTCAGTATCTGCATAATTAATATCCTCCAGGAGTCGCCAGTAAGAGTGAACATCTAGACTGTCCAGGCTGAGGGTCAGAAGCTGGACTCCAGTGGAATCACTGAGTCACATTGTCATGCCATAGGGACAGAGACCACCTAGCCTGCACCAAGATTCCCTGAAAATCCTAGGAGGCATCTCTGAAATGCCTGTAGCCTCTGCCTCAGAATCTCATCACATACCTGTAAGCAGACTGCATCCTTCAAGACTCTGGGGGCGGGGTGGGAGAGGGCTCTCTGTTATTAAAGGGCCACAGTGACATTGTCCCCACCCTGTTCTCCTGCAAATGGATGTCGCTGTGGAATTTTTCTGGGTACTGTCTGCCTGAATATAACCCAGACACTTGAATCTCCTTTGAGATCTCGGTCAGATGCCATAGCTACTTCGTGGCTTCTCTTCCTGGGATCCTGCCAGGACCTTTGGTTTTGCCAAGGCAGAAATGGTCTGAAGATACTATCGAGTGCCACATCTGTTGTCCTTTGCACCTTGAGATGGAAATGATCACAAGTCTATTTTGAGTAGTTTTTTCCCAAACAGCCTACCCCTATTTTTACTGCCATTTTTCAAAAAGCACCCACAGTTATCTCAGGCTCAAGACAAAGAATCACCACGCAATGTTCTGGTGGTTTCTTCAGCCACGGCATCCACACCCATCTCGGACCTGTCGTCTTCGCCCTTGATCTGTTGCACAGTTTCTGCCTGTGCTGCTCTGGTGAGGAGCAGGTCCCACGTTGCTCCATTGTGTTTTCTTTCCCCCTTTAACACTCCGATGTGCGTTTCTGTTTGAACAGATGAATGCCACCAGAAGTCACAAAATAACACAGAGAGCGCAGCATACTGCATACCAGTATGTCATGTTTGGGGGCCATTTTAAGGATGCCTACTTGACTGAAACCTGGAAATGGAAAGAGTCAAGTAACAGAGACAAGAGGTATTCTCAGTGTCCTCAGCAGACAGACATCTTTTCTTTGGAAGGCAGAGAATATTAGCTATAACTATGTCTTTTTAATGCAGTCCCTTATTATAGTCATAGAGCCCTCCAGATGAATCCAAAAATACCTCTCACCATACAACAGGGTGAAATAATGGTGAGGCCATGCGTGGTACAAGCCAATTATTGCCATCAGTGTTGCCAGGTCTAAGTTCTGCCATTGTTAGAGAGACGAGTTTGTGCCAGGGTCTTCCTAAATCTCATCTGATCCTACAGAGGCCAATGATATTTATTTACCAGCAAGTAATCCGGACACAATTTCCATCTGTGGTTGTGTTAGTCAGCTTTCTATTGCTTAAACAAAATGGATGAGGAAAACAACTTACAAACACAGAAGATTTATTTTGCCTCAAAGTCTCAGAAATTCCAGTCCATGACTGATGGACCCCACTTCTTTGGACCTGTAGTGTGATAGCACGTCAGGGTAGAAGTGTGTGATGAAGCAAAATCACTCACCTCATGGCTGAAGAGCAAAGAAGAGAAAGAAGGAACCAGGGTCCCACTGTCCCCTTCAAGGCACACCCTCAAAGATTTAAAGACTTCCTCATAGGTCCTTCCTCTTAAAATTTTCACCACTTCCCAGCAGAACCATCCAGAGGACCAAACGTTCAACAAATAGGTTTTCAGGGCACATTCAAGATCCAAACTATGGCAGTGTCTACCTCCAACATAAGGCTCAAATTTACCATTTGTTCAAAATATTTATTGAACACCAACAAGGTACAAAAATTTATGCTGAGAAGGCACAAGAAAGATGACTGCTCTGCTGCTTGGAACTCTCGGTCTCAGATGAAGATAAAAAGGTCATAAATAAACAAAGATTTAAAAAATGTCCTGAGAGGTAAGAAGAAAGACTATATAGCAAAGAAAGGATCTGTGGACATAGACTGTGTTGGACTCTCATCCTAAACATATCAGTCAGATAACACTTTAGTAATACTGTGTAACAAGCATCCATGAAATTCTCCTTGTTTACAACGTATATATTTCTCTCATCCTGCGGGACAACTAGGCTATGGCTGATCCTGTCTTCCTAGGCTTCCTGGAAACTGAGCTTGGCTCTTGACTAGAGGTTGGATTCAGGACTGCTCGTTTGCTTGGATCAGTGAGTACTTACGTTCTTCTCATTGCCAAAGAGAGGCACACGACCCCTGACTCTGGCCACATGAGCACTTTGCCGATGACAGGGCAAAAGATTTCCTCACAGGAAAGACCATTTATGAAGGCTGTAATTTCCACACATATGGAGCAAGATGCATGTGAAAGCAAGTGAAACCCTCTCCAGCCCTTTCCTTACTTTCTGTCTGGGGATTTACTCTGGTGGGCACAATCCATCCTATAGCCATTATGACAATGGCACAACAATAGTTGTTGACTTTGCAGGGATGTATTTTGCTTCACCAAGTTCCTTAAAAGGTTTTGCTTTTATAAATTGCTCCAAAGACTAACTTGAGGTAGAACAGAGAAAGCAAAAATGTTCTCAGTGGGAAAAAAACCCACAAACTTTGGGATATTAGAATCTGGGGTCTAGTGAGAGGAAAGTCTTTAGGGGGAGAACTAACCAAGAATACTGTGCTAACCTGGGGCTTGAACAGGGGACCAGTTTAGAAAAAAAAAATCACTATGGTGAGGAATGGTTGATAAGTCTTTGATAAAGAGCTGATGTCAAGTTTGAAGTTGTCGCTACCACACTATGCTGAGCTATTTTTGCCCTCAAGTACCGTGTGCCTTCATTACAGTCTGCTCTACACCGCAGCCTCCTTTATGTGAACTTGGAGGAAATGAAAGAACAAAGGCTCGGGATAGTGTGGAGCAAAAGAGTGAACGAAAAAGCCAGAAGTTGCAGGATGAAAACATATGGATGATTAAGCAGCAGGAAGAAATCACAGTGAGAGGCTAAAGAATAGAAATATAAGCCACCCACAGGACTTCTGGACCCAACCTTCCTCCAAACCATGCGACTGTCCTCAGTTTCCCTTTGATTCCTGTTGGAAATGCCTCTTTCCCTAGCTTTGAGGCTGTCAAACGCATAGCTTTTCTTTCTTCCCACCATTGGTGGAGGAAGAATCTGCAACATAAACGCTCAGCACAGAGCCTCCTATCCTGAGCACAGCCCCTGTCCAGGCTTGAGTACTGTGGAGTGGGGGCAGGAGTGCAATGGAGGGTGAGAGAAAGAGGACCTCTCCTTCAGCAGGGATGAAAGCTAGGAGCCTTATACAAGCTCAGCTGTGCTGGCGGACATGTTTTCTACCATATGGGGAGAGAGAGCCTGCCCATGAAAGAAGCCAATATACCAGAAACCAGAGGCAAGAGGCAGAGAACCAGAGAGCCCCAGGGACAGCTTTTGAACTCAGTGATCCAGGCATAACTGAAGTCCCATCTATCCCAGGACTGTCCAGGCCCAGGCTCCAAAAGGCATCCTGCCAGTGACAAGCCATAGCCTGAGGTTATGCACATGCTGATTTGCCTAGTCTACCATCTGCAGCAAGAGTAAGCAAACTTCTTTCTGTAAAGGGCCAGGGAGTAAATATTTTGGGCTTTGCAGGCCATTAGGCCCCTGTCACTGCTACTCAATTCCACTGGGTGGTGCAGAAATAGCTGTGGATACTCCGTAAATGAATGAACAGGGATGTGTTCTAATAAACTTGTATTTACAAAAATGAGTTGGGTGGATTTTGTTCTCATGCAGTGGTTTGTCCCACAGATGCCTGAGATGGTAGTTTTGGGAACTGACTGATGAATCTGTGCTTCAGAAAATTCTGTAAGGAGAGAGCTTTATAGGGGTATAAGGATGGCTCTAAAAGTCATTGCCAAAGGGAAAAGAGGAGGGTTCTAACATGGCCTAACCGATTATGCAATGTTTCTTCTTGCCCACAATAACCATGGAGTCAAGCCCGTGAGACATCAAGGGTTCATAAACACTTAGTTGCTAACATAGGACTCTCTAGACCTAAATCCTGTGAAACTTTTTAAAATTGAATTTGACTGTCTGACCAGAACTGCCCAAACCAGTAAAAAATAACACTGCTTCAGTTGTATTTGTGTGTTTTATATTTCTGATGATGACCACTGCCATCCTGGGATACTCACCAAGCTTTACTTACCTCTTTGCTAAAAGATTTAATGAAAATTCCCTTCCCAGCTCATTAATTACTTCGCATTTCAATCTCTTAATTCTTTAAGACAGTGTTCCTCCTTGAACTAGGTCTCAGCATTTTGCATCCCCCTGACACAAGTGCATGAAATATTTGCCTCGTTAGTTTTATTCCCTTCTTGTGAAATGCCATCAGCACCAAGCAGAAACACATCTGTGAATCAGTTCAGACACCTCTGAGCATCAGTCATGACCAGACAGAAACCAGGTTTACACAGCTCCATCAACTACAAAGTGCAGAAAACACACAAGGCTTATTTCTTTCACCATCTGGCTATCTTATCTGCTATTGCCATAAGTTCTGGAAGCTTCTGATTGGGTCACTTACCCCACTGATTTGAATCAACTGAGTCCTAGAATTCTTAGAACAGCGGCCATCTCTCTGGGGTCCTCAGGATCCTGAGAGCCAATGCCTGGATTAACAAGTTCTTGGCTTCATCTACCACGTTCTTTGTCTGGTGCAATCAGTCACCCTGACACACTTATATTGAGCCTCTTCTGAACTCAGGGTTCCAGATACTCCTATTTCCTCTAGACCAGGAAAATCATGCCTGGGTCTCTCAGAAGGCCAGAGCTGGTAGAAAGACCTTAGTGTCTTGGATATGGGAACTATGGGATATGGGAAGATTCTAGGACCCACATCCCCTGTGTGTTCATTATAATACCTCATGTCCTGCAAAGTGCTTGATACATAGGAGGAGCTCTAGATGTTCCAGTTGAACACACAGGCAAGTGAACTGGGAATTTGCACATACCCCTCAAGTGGCGGATGCCTGTGGTAGAACAGAACACTATTTGGCAAATATCCACTTCCTGCTTCCTTCCCACATGAGAATGCACTTTTTAAAAAATTTATCTTTAATATTATTTTTGATGGATAACTGAAAATTGTATGCATTTATGGGGTACAAAGTAATGTCTGGTATATGCATACAATCCTATATGGTTAACTCAAGCTAATTAATTAATACTCCCAAAACAATCCCAAAAAAACAATCAGCCATTGAAAACCCTGCAAGGGTCACTATGAGTCTGACTCGACTCAAAGGCACCTAACAACAATAATTAACACATTGATCACCTCATTTACCTATCATTTGAGACATCTGAAATTTAGTCTCTTGGAAACAGACTTATCTGCTTGATTGATGTTAGGCGTGGCCATCTGACTTTCTTTGTTCTTCTAATGGGAAGATGACATTTGCTGAGTTTGGGCCTGGCCATGTAACTTGTTTCATAACTTGATGCAATAGAGACTTGGGCAAGGGGCTTTCCATCTGTGGTACTAAATTGTGAGTGTCCACTTGACTGGATTGAGGAGTTCCGAGAGAACTGGTAAAACATACTGCTGGGCATCTCTGGGAGGATGTTTTCAGAGAGACTGGCCTATGAGTCGATGAACAGACTGGAAAAGGCATGCCCTGAACATAGGTCCTGTGGCCTTTGGGCCCTGGGGTGGGAGGATGTGCCTTCTGAGAGACCCAGGTAAGACTTTCCTGGTCTAGGGGAGATAGGAGTATCTGGAACCCTGAGTTCAGAAAAGGCTCAATATAAGCATGTCAGGGTGACTGACTGCACCAGAAGATCTCAGGCCATTAATCTTCACCCAAGAGCTATGTCCTTGAACGCTCACTCTGAGACTTCTAGCTTCTTGGACTGAGGTTCTACCGACTTTCCTTGTAGACGGTCAATATGGAACTTTTCACTCTCTGCAACTGGGCAAGCCAATGTAATAAATCCCATCTTACAGAAAGATATATTTGTTGGTTCTGTAGTTTGGAGAACACCACCTGATATATCCTCTTAGACTCCTGTCCTCACCATGAGAACTCCCACTTTCCCCTCCATAGCTGCTGCTCCTTTAGTCTGAACTCGGGAATGAACACATGGAGGGAAACCCTGAGCCCAACCTACAGGAAAGAGCTGAGCCCAGCTGACTCTGCTCTGTGAAACACAACCATTCAGCCCAGCTCAGCCTAGAACAACCAACCATTGGGCAACCCATCAATGGGGAAGCAAGGACAAATGACTTATTTGAAGCGGCTGTTTGGGGCACTTTGTTATGTAGCATTACCATAGTACTAACAGATACACTGGCAACAATAACAGCACTATCACATTTACTATCACTGCTGTTATCATGAAATAGACCCCAAGCACATGTCAGTGTTCATTTGCAGCCGCTATGCTTACACTAGAAATACAGATGGCACCATTGACAGCCTGAATGCCTAAGCAGAAGATATCTAAAGAAGAAAGGGAGAAGCTAGAGAAGAAGGAGTTCTAAAGGTATGGCTTGTTTAGCTCAAAAAAGTGCTGAGGACCTGTCTTAAAGATAACAGCCATTGTATATATATAAAAAAAAATCTTTCTACTCAGGAAAAAAACAATGCTCTTTATATTTTTTTTCACATTTGCACACGAAGTGAAGGAATCAATTCGGTTCTGTCTTTAAAATTACTATTTCAAAAGGTCCTCATGGACTTGAGTGGACACAACCAGTTTACCAATAGCCTGCCATAGCATTAAGATGTAGATGAAGGCATTTACCAGCGTCCCTGGCTCTCAGCAGAGGTGACTATTAAATTCAAGTCCTACCCGGTCCTCCCAGTCAGCATTGGTTTTCTGAAGCCAATATAAAATCCTGCGTGTATACTTGCTACATTTTCCCTAAGGAAAATAAAGGAGGAGGAGGAAAGGAAAAGAAAATTGCTTTTTGCTTGAATTTCCTTAAAAAGCCATTCGCTGAAGCGAGCATCACTGGCACAGGCAAACATGCAAAATTCATGTAAGTGATTGCTGACTGCTTTGAGAAATGGGAATCTGAAACCTTGCAGCAAATTGTCCCAAAAGGATGGTGGAATGGGAAATACAAATGATACAGGCAGGATTGCCTTTACGACAGCTAAGCAAAGACAATGGCTGGCAATGGTAATGCTCTAGACTGGGGCTGTACTACCCAGTGTCTTGATACGGGGATTACCCCCAAAGGCTGGGGTAGATGCTCCAGGAAAGATCCAAGAATTCAGGCACAAGGGTAGCTGGAGGACACCAGTCCTAAGTATTAAACAGGCTCATCCAGGACAATGGACAAATTGTTCTGCTCAACTCACTCTTTGCTTCCTAATACATCTTCCTCTTTATCCAGCCTTGAAGACAGGGTCAAAGAAGGCTGACTGGAACATGGAGGCTTTCCCTGGCTGTGGTCCATGTAAAATGGGGGTGTCCTTGGGCATGTTCTATCTCCTTCTCCCCCCTGATTTTGTTGCCTGTCTGTGAGAGGTCTCATCTGCTCCACAGCTGATGACTGTTACAATTCTAATACCATTCGGGCTTTTCTATTATGCAAAATCCAGACATCAAGCAACTGAGCTTGGCTACTGCACCAGACTCAACATGACCCAGGAAGAACTCACTAATTTCCCTCACATACATTTCTTTCCCTGCCATTACTAATGTCAGGTAAAGGCATTAGCTAAGCCATGGATCACGGAATCATTCTTTACCCTTTCCTTTCCTCCACCCTCAAAGATAACACAATACTAAGAGGTGCAATTTCTATTGCAGTTGACCGGTGTGTGCCATTCTTTCCAGCAAACTGCCCATTCATCATTCATTCATTCATTCATCCAATATGTACTGAGTCTTTATTCTACAGCAGGTCCTGTTCTAAGGGATCTGAGATACAGGAATGAGCAAAGGAAGAACCTATCCCCACAGAGATACACTTAGCATGGGATGACAGACATTAAACAATACATACAGTGAATAGGAGAGTTAATCTAGCATGCTATAAGGTGGTGAGCGCTATGGGAACAGAAAAGAGAGTGGAGCTGGGCTGGGCAAAGGCATTTTGCAGTGTGAGAAGCGGTGAGCAGAGCCGTCCTCCCTTGGAAGATGAGGCTTGCGCAAGGAGATGAAGTGGTTGGAGGAGCGAGCCAGGGAGGTGTACGAGGGCCATGGGGGACAGGACCAGCCTGAGGAGAAGCCTTAGCAAGGCTCGCGTGTGCCCAGGGAGGTTGCGGAATGGCGAGGAGGCTGAAGGCGAGAAGGCTGAATGAGGGAGAGGGAAGAGTCGGCAGGACTTTCTGACCGGCTAAGAGAAGCAGGTGGTGGGGAAAAGCATCGAGGGCAGTCCAGGGTTTTGTCCTGAGCAGCTGCAAGGGTGGGCCTGCCATCAGGTGACAAGAGGACAGCTGGGCTGGGGCAGGTGGCAGAAGGAAGGAAGGAAGGAAGGGAGGGAGGGAGGGAGGAAGGGAGGTAGGGAAAGCAAAGACGTCCATCCTCTTAGGTCGTGCTGTGTTTGCGATGTCTACTGGACGCTGGTGTTCAGACATGAGGAAGACAGTTGCACAAGAGAGGCTGGAATTCAGGAGGGAGGCTCAGACCACAGAGGTAGCCCAGGCCAGGTCCCCTCACCACTCGCCTACACTATTGCGGTAACCTCACAAATGCGGTCCCGATTTCTACCATGGCTCTCCACAGTCCTGCCAAAGAGGTATTTCTAAAGTCACGATCAACGCCATTTCTCACCTGCTGAAGCACTCCTGGATACAAAATCCAGTCCCACCCCACGCCAGCACACAAGTCTGTCTCTCAAGCCCCCTCTCCGTAGCACTGTTATGGAGATGATGCATTAGCATCTGGACTAATGGATAGTGTTGACTATTGAGCTGCCACAATGCTGAGCATTTGTTCGTGCTCTCTCGATCTGCAATACCACGCTCCCCTGGCCTCCCTGGAAAATGCACTCTGTCCAAATTCACATGTCACCTCCTTGTTTGACCTTGCTTTACAGCACCTGGCAGAATTAATTGCTCTTCTTCCTGTCATGCCATTGTGCTTTACCTATTCTTTTCATGGCAATACACTTTTCTATCCTTGCCTAACCCACCAACTATTGTTGTAGTAGTTAGGTGCCACTGATTTGGGTCCAACTCATAGTGACCCAATGTACAATAGATGAAATATAACCCAATATTCTGCCATGCTCGGTACTTTTGTCAGTGCTTCTCTGCTATTCATAGGGTTTTTAATGACAGATCATTTCAGGAGTAGATTGCCAGGTCCTTCTTCTTAGCCTGCAGCACCTGGTATTCCCAGGCGGTCTCCCATCCACGGACTAACCAGGCTGATCCTGTTTAACTTGCAAGATCAGGCAGGATCAGATGCCAGGGTGATATGGCTGCAGACAATCCACCAACTAGACACCACTTCATTCACTTCTCTGAGTCAGTGGCTAGCATGGTATGTAGCAAAAGTGCACTGAATTGCAACGAGCCAAAATAAACATGGCTGCCTTCCTTGTCAGTGAACCTATCATGTTGGCATAATCTGGGAGCCTGCGGATATGTGAGATGAAGGGGGAAGAGACCATGTCCATCACATAGGCAAACCAAAGGTTATTAAGTCACCTGTCCAAGGCAGCTGACAGTCCCCTGAGTGTACCCTGCCTCCAGCAGGTAGGAGCAACTCCTTTACTCCCAGACACTGGAATTCTGGCACAGAAGAGCCATGGTGGTAACAGGCTTGAGTTCTAACAGTAGGAGTTTTTGTTTAGGCTCAAAGAATGTCCTCACTAAAGCAAGAAATGAGATAGAACTTGCCAGAGAGACATTAAGGGAAACAGAAAGATGCTCTCTAAATTCATCAGGTGCTGAGGACATCAGCAGCTCCTCAGTTCACGACACTGTGTTTCCTTCATTCATTTACATAGCATCCATGTGGACCAGTAGCCAAAGATCATTAAGAAACACACACCCCACCGCCAGCTTCCACGCACTCCCGCTCCCTGACAAATCCCGTGATCCTGCAACATTCAGAGCAACTGGTCTCTGCGTCCCAGGTTGGCCCTGCCTTCAGAGTTCTTTTGAAACCTTAGCACTTTTAAAATAAACAAAGTGAAACAACATTATTTCCCAGTTGAGTGCAAGAAGAAATGACAGAAACCTGTCTCCATCCCAATTGTAGAAAAATCTCCACTTCCTATTAGAGAGGGGAAAAAAAGTTAACTCTGTGTTCTTCTTGGGGACTTGGGGCCAGTTCCTGATTATTATGAACATCAAAAGGCTACCGGGAGGCTCTGAGGCTTGAATATCATAAATGAGGCTCTTTGGGAGAAATGCAAAACAACAGAGACTGCTGGTTGAGATTTCTTCGTTGGTAGCTTTCAACTCTTAATTGCTTATAAGGAAAATCGAGTGACAATTGGGAACACTGAAGCCTAAATCTCACGCACAAAACAAATCAAAACTCCTAGACTCAAACAGGGAAAAAGAGAAGCTTCCCCATGACAACAGGGAATTCTTTTAGCTTTGTTCACCATTCTATCCCCAGCTTCCGGAATAATGCCCAGCACAACGAAAGGGCTCAAGAAATCTTCATTTAATAAACAACGAACCAGTGGCTTATATTCCAGAAATAAATGGAAGGACAAGAAGAGGGAGGTCAGACACCACAACTTGAGCAAGAAAGCCATGAAGTCATTACATCTTTTACTATGATAATGCAGATTGTCTTTTAAAAAGTGTGAGTGAGCAAAGTAATAAGTGTGCTCTTTTGGCATCTCGCAGCTGCAGGCCTAATGCGTTTGCACAGAGAGGAGCAAGGTTGAAGGGGTAACTCTGCCAAATATTTACCGAAGGCAGGAACCTTGGAAATGCCCCAGTCTTCCCTCTCCCCTTTCTCCCTCCTGTTCCTGTTCTCCTCTCCCGCCTTCCCGCCCTCTCTCTTTCACACTCAGTGTCCGCATCGCTAAAGCCGGTGGCTCCAACCTCTGCCCTGTGCCTTCTGTCTCACGTTCTCCTCCTCTCTTCCGCAACAGTCTTCCCACAATCCCATTCTCCCACCTCCGGCTTCTCACAGACCCATCTTTTCTCCAGTCTGCTGCCCAGGTGAACCTTCTGGGCCAAGACTCTTCCCTCCTTACAAACCATAATGGTCCTCCCTGCCTAATGCACACTGTCTCGACATGTTTTGGGGGCATCCAAGACCTCATCGTCTTCATCTCCAGCCAACACTGAGCATGCCATGCCCTGTGTTTGAACTGCCACACACCCCTCTCTCTGTCATCTGATTGACCAACTCCCACCCATTTCTCATAGCCCAGATGTCTTAAGGAAGGACTTGGTGATAAGTGAAAAAATTTAAAAAACTAAATATCTGGACCCTTATACCATCCAGCATGCCTGGGAGTACAAACTCATGCTCTGGGCTTTTCCAAAAGCCTAAAATAAATGTGTAAGAACAACACACACATACACACACACACGTATACATACACATGCTCTGGTCCTCAAGAGAGATGAATCCCATATATGTGGCCAGAGTACCTTGGGGACAAGTTCCTCAGCAGTAGTGGGACTCTGGATGTCATGGCTACTTAATCTATCTGTTGTTGTTGTTTTTGTTGTTGTTAGGAGCCATCAAGTCAGTATCCGACTCATACATACAACAGGTGCTTCTCTGCTATTCATAGGGTTTTCAATGGCAGATTGATTTTTGGAAGTGGGTTGCCGGGTCCATCTCCCAAGCCTACAGCACCTGGTGTTCCCAGGCGGTCTCCCATCCAAGTACTAACCAGGCCCGACCCTGCTTAGCTTCTGAGATCTGATGGGATCAGATGCCACAGGGCTATGGCTGCAGGCTTAATCTATCTAGGCATCTTATTTGCCTTTGATTTTGTGATTTAATTATTCCACTTCCCGCAAGGCCTGAGCCTCTCAGCTCTTGCCATCTTAATGAATTAAAATAATATATTCTCTCTCTCCAGCAGTGAGGATTAGAATAATTTAGGATCATATAATATTATGAGCAATTTTGAAATCATTTCACCCAGTTTGTTTGTTCCTGCAGAATTAAAGACAGGAACTTTCAGAAAGACAATAAGCTAAATATTTAGCAATATGTCTCTTTCCGTCTCAGAGACCACATACCAAGGATAATGAGCAGATTTGGAGATAGCTCATGTATGATCTTTGCATTACTATAATGAAATACTTGAGCTAACTTACTTATAAAAAGAAGACATCTATTTTGGCTCATAGTTTCGGATGTTCCAGTCCAAGATCAGGTAGACCCCTAGTTTTAGGCCCCTGGTACAAATGCCAATAGCAACTGCCAGAAGCCGGGAGTGCACAGTGAAACAAATTGCTCACATCAGGACCCAGGAAACCAAAGAAGAGGAGGAAGAGATCGGGTTCCCACCAAAGAAGAGGAGGAAGAGATCGGGTTCCCACAATCCCCGTCAAAGACATACCCCCAATGACCAAAGGGCCTCCCCCTAGGCCCCACCCCCTGAGAGTTCTACCACTTCCTACTAGCACCATCCATTATAAGTTAGTTAGCTCAGGTGATTCCTCATAGTAACCAAAGTTAATTACACGGCCTTTGAAGACATGTATCCAGACCAGAACAGCCCAGTTACAGATTCTTTGCTCAGTGGTAGAACAGGTTATTCTCAGTCATCTCAATCACGGACAACATGAAAAGGCAATAAAAAGAACATTGTAAGGGCATGAAAAAAATGACTGTAGGATTCAGTAAAAACGAGTTAGAAATTCAATTTTCTGAAAAATGTCTTGTGCTTAAACACAGCCAATAAAACATAATTTTAACAAGGTACATAATCATACTCCCTTTTAATCTGAATTTCAAGCCACTGTGGTGTCCTATCTTGTCAGATATAGGAAGCTAAGCAGGGTTGGGTCTGGGCGGTCCTTGGACGGGAGACCTCCTGGGAATACCATGCGCTGTAGACTTAGGAGAAGGACCTGGCAGGCCACTCCCAAAATAATCAGCCATGGAAAACCCCTCTGAATAGCAGAGAAACACAGACAATAGTGCCTACTATGGCACAGTGTCGGGTAGTGCTTCATTCTGTTGTACGCAGGGTCTCTATGAGTTGAACCTGACTAAATGGCACCTAACAACAACAGGGTAGCCCACCGGTCATATTTAATACGTAGTATAAATCTTTTTAGTCGCTTTAAAGCTTCAAACAATTTGAAATCAGTGGGAGGAGATACTAAATGGAAGAATATTAGAAAACTGAAATGGAAAAATATTGTCACAGGGAAAGATGAAATAAGTAGTAACTTTCTTTGATTTATTCTTCTTATAGAAGGGGGACAATACAGAGGACAATTCTCTTTCAGATGAGCAGAACGCAAGTGTGACTGGGAACCTTTCCAGAGAGGACCATATGGAAGCCCAGGTAAGTTTCCTGCCCCAGGTGAATTCATGTGCAGATTCTTCTACAATGGCTTGAAGATGAAAGGCCCCCCCAGGCTCATGTGCTGACCATTTGGACCCCAGCTGGTGGTGCCATTTGGGGAGGTGGTGGAAACTTTAGGAGGGGTGCCTCGCTGGAGGGAGTGGGTCACTGGAGGCAGGCCTCTGAGGGTTACACCTGCCCCCCACACCCTTTCCTCCCTCTCTGATCCCTGTTTACCATAAGATGAGCTCCTCTGCTCCATCCCAGCCCATCCACCATGATGTTAAGCCTCATCACAACCCCAAAACAATAAATCCAGCCAAGCACAGACTGAAACCTCTGAATCCAGGAGGCAAAATAAATCTCCCCTCCTTTTAAATTATTTCTTGCAGGTTCTGGTTATACTGACGAAAGTCTGCACAACACACCTTCTCACCCTGTTGGAAGTCCCAGAGGAAGCCAGAGACCTTCTCCTCTTAGGTAGAGAACAAGAGCAATGCTAAGCCTACTCTTTCTCCTTGGTGCAGGCCTGGCCAGCGTCAGCAATGATGGCAACCACGTGAATGACAGTAAGAGCAGTGGGTGGATGCCATGCTAAATCCTTTCTGCCCTTGAGAATGTGTCCAATGCTAAGCCAAAGCACAGCACAGCACATCTGGCATCTTACAGCCATTAAGATAAAGTCACGAAGAGGAAGAAGGGTACAGACTGTGCCAGCAGCGGCTTCCTCAAAAGTTACATATGTGAGATTTGAAGATGTACATATGTACTCACAGGGAATGGCACTGAACCTCAGAAGGGCTGAGGACAGGTCACATTCCAGTGTCCAGTCAAGTTTCACACAGCTGTCTGCTACAGGAGGCTGCTTCTCCTGTGGGCTTTTCCTTATGTAGTGGGTGTTTCCTTAGAACCTGGACTAAGCACTGGAGGTGGAAAAAACAAGTAAGACGTGGTGACTATGTTCACTGACCTGGGGGTCTCATCAGCATGATACATAATGGAGAAGGCAGTGAATGCCAAAATTTGTGATGGTAAGGAAAGGTGATAGTTTGAAAACACATATTCCAATATTATCAAGTGTGTTTACCTTGATAACGATGTAAAAGTTGATTTTGTTTCTATAACACAAACTACAGGAAATAGTGCTTCCAGCTATACAGAAAGCTATGATAATCCTCTGCTTCCAGTGTTTGGAGAAGCTATTTTTGAAAGAAAAGTCAGGGAGGACTTCCCCTAGGACGTGACATTTAAAGTAAGGCATGAACAATGAGAAAGGATCAGCCAGGAGACTGTAATAAGATCTAACTATGTTACCATACAATTCCCACGGTGCCAGTGTAGTTTGTATTGACCAACCACCGGAAAGACTTTGACTTTTGTATTTGTCATTCCTCACCTTCTCTTTCAGCCTTCTTTTGTCCACATGTATCTGTTTATGGTGACGTGTCCCTAGGGTAGGAGGAGTTAGTACCCTGAAAAGGGTTGGAGATTAGATACATTAATCAGCCAGGAGGTCCTGCATTTCTGCCTTAACATTAACAGCAAGAAGCAGAAAACTGAATATGGTTTTGTATGCTTTGTTTGGTTGGCTGGGTGGTTGGTTGACTGGTTGGTTTGTTGGTTGGGTACTGCTAAGCCGGATCCAATTCATAGTGACCATAAGTACAGCAAAATGAAACACTACCCAGCACTGTGCCACGCACATCATCTTTTCATGTTTGAGCCATTGCTGAAGTCACTACATGTCTTCTCATTTTGAGTCATGACACGTCAGCAAACGGAGGTCCCATGGGTTTTTACTCCATTCCCATCATTAAGGTTGACTCTACTTTGAGGAGGCAACTCTTCCCCAGTCATTTCTTGAATGCCTTCCAGCCTGGGGGACTCATTTTCCAGCACTATGTTCGGACAGTGCTTCTTTGCTAGTCATAGGATTTTCAAGGGCTAATTGTTTCAGGAGTGAGCTCCTGGGTCCTTCTCCCTAATCTGTCTTGGTCCGGAAGCTCAGCTGAAACCTGTCCATCATGGGCGGGCTTGTTTGTATCTGAAATACCGGTGGCGTAACTTTCAGCATCACAGCAACACACAAGTCCCCACAGCACGACAAGCTGACAGACACGTGAGGGATGTTTTACACGTGTATGCAAAAGAGATGACTGGTATCAAGCTATGTTAGCTTCCCATTGCTACAACAAAATACCTGAGACAAGAAATTTATAAAGAGAAAAGGGGTGTTTTGGCTCATACTTGAAAACTTCCGGTCAATATTTGGATAGCCTCATTGCTCTGGGCCTTCCATAAAGTAGCACATGGGGGAGGGGATGGAAGAGAAAAAATGCTGCTTACCTCAGGAGAGTAAGCAAAGAAGAGAAAGAGAAGGGGGCTAGGGTCCCACAGTCACCTCCGAAGGCACATCTGAAATGACCTCAGGACATCCTACTAGGCCCCACCTCCCAGAGGCTCCACTACCTTCCAGGAGTTCCACCCCAGGTACCAAGGCTTCGACACACACACCTCTGGAAGACATTCAAGATGCAAACCTTAACAGGGCTTATATATGCACACAACATCTGAGAACAGGACCTTGATAATCCTGGCTGATTTGGGGGAAGAAAATTAGGGATCTTAGGATCTGCAATGAAAGGGGAACTTTCTTTCTCTATCTGCCCACTTGTAACGTGTGACTGTTGTTGTTCGTTTGCTAACCATGTATGCGTATTGTTTTACCATTTCAAATTTAAACATAAAAAGAAAGGCTACCAAAAAGGGCAGTCACCATAATCCCAAAATGCACAGCACATCCACTACTCCCATTCAACACAAAGAATGAATTTAACACAATATGACAAAATTTACCGACAGCCACAAGGCCCTTCCGTGAGAGTTGCTTGCTTCTTCTGTCTGTTAGAAATAGCTCAACCTGTCCCAATGCTTGTAAGGTAACTTTTTTTTTTGCTATTTTTAAGTTTATGTATACCTAAGATGCTATCTTAATCACCTCTGGCTGCCATAACAAAACACCAAGGGCTGGGAGACTTAAACAACAGAAATGTATTTTCCCACAGGTCTGGAGGCAAGAAGTCCCAGTGTCCCTAGACAGCGGTTATCCTATCAAGGTAAAAATGGTGGCATGGGTGGTGTGTGGAAAGGACCCTCTTCCTGGCTTGAAGATGGCTGTCTTGTCAGTGTATCTTCACATAGGACAGGAAGAAGGAGACGGACAGTGAGAGGAAGAGGAATAGGGACAGGGAGGGGGAAAGGAGTGCAGGGAGCTGGTGGAGGCAGAGAAGGAGAAAGGAGCTCTCTGGTGCCTCCTGTAAGAACATTAAATCCACATGAGGACCCCACTCTATCAGCCTCATTCCCTCCCAAAACCCTCATCTGTAAACACTCTCACACTGGGGTTCAGGGCTTCAATATACAGCCCATGATTCAGTCCACAGCAGATGTATATGTCTTGGTGCATCTCACAAAGCTCAGACGCATAACTGATCACAGCCAGCACATTCACTTTGTAGCTGTGGGTCTGGTTTAGAGGGTTGGCTCTTAAAAAAGACTCCATGTATTTTTATACTGAGACTTTTATCAAAAATGGGTACAGATGGAGGGTTGGGTATGGAACCTGGTGGGCAAAAACGCTCCTGTCCTCGGTAGCCAGGAAGACACAATGGAAGTAGACACAGATCATTAAGAAAGCATCAAACGCGTAAGAGGGAAAGCCTTGTCGCCTCCTGCTCTCATCTCCTCGTATAGAAAACTACCCTATAAAACTAAGTAAGATGCCGTCCGTGTTCTTGCTTCTGGAAACGGCTTAATTGATAGTACACCAGGAAAAAGAGTGCAGTGTGCTGCTAATTCACTCAGCTCGGTCCCACCTCAGGGGGCTCAAAGAGACAGGCAATGTGGGCTGCACCTAATTGGAAAGTGTAAACTCCTCTTCCTGCATCACATTTGATCATCAAAGGTCTGAAATGTCTTGCTGCTGTTACGAGCCACTCTGGGAAACACGTGGCCTCCATTTATAACCTGGCTGGAAAATCACCCCTGCCCTGAGTCCTTCTATTCCTAAGAGCGTTTGCGGACAGAACACTGGAGGTCACCCATGGGCACCCCCTGCTTTTTTCTCTTAACACATTTTTCTCCTACTTCCAACAAGGTCTGCTTTGTAAGAAAGGCAACACATGTTTTCTAAGCCAGAAAGACAAGTTACATGTAAGGAGAAATAAACAGGACGGCCACTATCTAGCACACTAACTACAAGCTTGTTTTATCGCAACTCAGTCCCAGATTCCATTGACACCAACCGGCCGGAGATCAATATCCCATCAGCGAGGCCATTTCAATGCTGTGAAAATGCTGGCAATGTGCCATCCTGCTGTAGGACACGTAGTGACTGGCCCAGGAGCAGAGCCTGTGGCAGGCCTGGCCCTGTTCCCCACTGGTAACCTGGGCTGCCCTGATAACCCACAAGGGCAGTGGCCAGAAAAGATCTCTCATCAGCTCATTATCTGCCAAGTAGAGGATTCTATAAGAGCAGAATGGGTGCTTCAGCGTCTGTGCCAAGTCATTCAAGCTAAGTTTTGAGCTCCTTGGAATCCCAAGGCTCTTTGATTGATTCCAGTCTACAAAGAACAGACTGTAATTTTGTGGCTGTGCTACCAAGAAAGTGAGTATTTTGATTCTTGGTTCAGAAGGTTCATCTCAAGGGTTCTGAACTTTCAGGTTCGGGGTGAGTTGATGTCGTTCTTTCCCATGGGCCTGTTTCTATTCATTGCAGAACATGCTCTCCTAGAGGCAGGTCACAGTGAAATTATTCAAAAATATAGAAAATGAGAATGCAAAAAAAATCATAGTATTAGGTATGATAACTCAGGTTTACAGGGTAATAATACCTAACACATGCTAAAAGAACAGTAAATTTTAAGGGTTCTTACCACACACACAGAAAAGCTGGCAAGAATGTGAGGTTCCACAGTGCATACAGATATCAGAGCATCATGCTGTATACCATAAGTATATACAATTTATTTTGGCCCATTTTTAAAAAGTAGCTAACAAGTATGTTTCACTTACTATGTACCAGGCACCGATCTAAAAGCTTTACACAAATCCACTTATTTCATCCTCACAACCACCTAGGAACTGGGTGCCATTTTTACAGAGGAAGAAACTGAGGCACAGAGAGATGAGGTAACTCGCACAACATAAAAGGAGCTAGGATCCATATGCCAAGGAGGCTTCTAGTTAGTTTTAACAAAAACACCAATCCTCACTAAATTTAAGAATTAACTGAGGAGTGAAAAACAACCTCCCTTGATGAAAAAAAAAAATAGCAATTAAAAAAATCTACTGGAAAGCCGGGCACAGTGACACACACCTGTAATCCCAGTGGTTCGGGAGGCAGAGGCAGGAGGATCGCAAGTTCGAGACCAGAGGAAGTCTGCGTAACTTAGCAAGACCCTGTCTCAAAAGTAAAAAAATGGGCTGGGGGTGCAGCTCAGTGGTCCAGCACTTGCAAAGCATGCAGGCATGAGGCCCTGGGTTCAACCCCAAGTACCAAAAAAAAAAAAAAAAAAAAAAAAAAAAAAAAAAAATCTACTGAACATGGTATCCCAGAAGTTGGGAGCATCCTTATGAAGGTCTAATGGAGCCCAGCGATCAGGTCACCTTACTCCAAGTAGATACTTGGGGAATGGTAGCAGGAGGAAGGAGGGAAGCAGAAGAGAGGGAAGACGCCTAATATTCTTGGAAGCCAGGAATGTAGTGTGTCAGGATCAGGAAATCTGGATCATGTTAACCAATTCGTTTCATCATTCCAACTGAGCATTTTTTAAAGTGAGGAGCGGCTACATGCCAGGCCCAGCCCGCAGCTTTCTTGTTGATTACTTACCTGTTGAGGGGATTCCTTATTCCAGTTTGGCTGGACTGTTCTTTCCGCTCAAGGCCATTCTCCCTGACAGAGGACACTCCCCTGCCTGGGTCTAGCTAGTTACCCCGCTATGTTTTCCTCTGAAACCAAAAATCTCCCAGGGCAACGGGTTCTGCTCATTCAGTATCTCCCAGGTGGCAGACACTAGTTAGATAAGATTTGAGGTGGCTAACCCCAGCAGGGTAAGACAGCACCTCCACATTCCTAAGGTAGGGATTTTGAAGAGGGGAGAGGCCCTGGAAGGGTTACAAGGGGAGCTAAGTCCAATTTTCTGACCTTTAAATTCTGCCTGTGTTAAGCCGATTACCTGCCTATTCCCTGCCCACCTCACTCCCCAAAAGGAGAGTTTATAATCCAAAGGTGGGACCAAATAATGATGCCAGTTAAATGACTCCACAGGACCCCATCACTGTTTTTTAAACATGTGAAGGGAAGCCAAGTGGGCAGAGAACCTCCAACCCTGCTACATGCTATTTCCAGTGCTGAATCAGGGCGCATTTAAGAAATGGACAGCATCAGACAGCAGATTCTGGCTCAATGCAAAGAATATCTGAGAAGTGAGAGCAGCTCAAAAGAGAGGTGACACCTTCCCCAAGGACTAAGGAGCATCAGGGTTGGGAGAGGTCATCGGGCAAGGCTGTGAGCAGAAAAAGGGTCCTTGCTTGTCTTATCTGTGCCTGTAACACCAGTGCCAGGCTCAGCAGGTGCTTAGTACAATCATGAACTGTGTAACAACACTTCAGTCAATGATGGGCCACATATACAACAGACGTCCCAGCAGATTATAATGGGGCCTGGTGACATCATAGCTGTGTTGGTGTTGACACGTTATTCACACGTTTGTGGGAGGGCTGATGTAAACAAACTTACTGCACTGGCAGTTATTCACAAGTATGTTGTTGTTAGGTGTCACTCAGTCAGGTCCCACTCATAGCAACCCTGGGTACAGCAGAATGAAACACTGCCCGACACCATACCATGCATATGATCTTTTTAAGTTTGAGCCCATTGTTGCAGCCACTGTGTTTCTTCTCATTTTGAGTTGTGCCACATTAGCAAAAGGAGATCCCAGGGGCTTTACTCCATTCCTGTTATTAAGGTCAGCTCTACTTTCAGGAGGCAATTCATCCCCAGTCATCTCTTGAATGTCTTCCAGCCTGGGGGGCTCATTTTCCAGCATTATATTTGACAGTGCTTCTCTCCTATTCCTAAGGTTTTCAATGGCTAATTGTTTCAAAAGTAGCCTTCCAGGTCCTTTTCCCTAGTCTGTCTTAGTCTGGAAGCTCAGCTGAAACCTGTACACCATGGGGGGCCCTGCTGATATCTGAAATACTGGTAGCATAGTTTTCAGCATCACAGTAACACACAAGCCCCCACAGCATAATAAGCTGACAGACACATAGGGGTATACAAGTAGAGCATATATAATTATGTACAGCACACAGTACTTCATAATGATAATAAAAGACTTCGTTGCTGGTCTGTGTATTTGCTATACTTTCTAATCATTATTTTAGAGTACATTTATTCTACTTACAAAGAATAAAGTGACAGTAAGGCAGTACATGGTGTTTGCCTAGCAGCAGCCTCGCACATGTCAAGTTTATCATCTCTTCACTGCGTGAGGAGGTCACAGGGAGTGATGGAGCCACACCGTCAGGTTTGTGAAAGTGTGGTCTGTGATGTTTACATGATGACAAAATTGCCTAGCAATATATTTCTCAGGTTAGATCTATGACGGTAGCTGATGCATGACTATATTGCCAAAAGAGGGAAGGAGAGCACTGGGGAAGGAAAGGGAATGGGGTGTGAAGAAGAGGAGCAGGTTACCAATCTTGGTTCTGGAAGGAATTCCAGCTCTGGGAAAGTGCTCGGACCAGATGACTTCTGTGTCCTCAGAACAGGAAGAGAAGTTTATGAAGACCAGAGCCAAGGTTCTGCAGCAAGGGTCAGCGTGACTTCCGAGTGAGAGAGCTCCCTCTACTGGCAACAAACCTTCTCTTCCACTCTGAATTATGCCATCTCATCAATTCAGGATTTAGCTCAGTTGGTAGAGCGCTGCGCTGCAGTCTCTGAGGTCCTGAGTTCGATTCCCAGCACCACAAAAATGGGAGAAGGACCTGGCAATCCACTCCCAAGGCAATCCCGAAACAGTCAGCCATTGAAAACCCTATGAGGGTCGCTATGAGTCGGATACCGACTTGACGGCACCTAACAACAACAACAACATCAATTTAGTGGGGCTGGGGTTTGGCTAAGCAGGCAGAGCGCAGCTCTGGGCTCTCGAAGGCCCTGGGTTTGATCTCTAGCACTGCAAAAATGGGAGAAGAACATGGCAGCCCACTCCCAAAGCAATCCCAAAATAGTCAGCCATTGAAAACCCTGTGTATGGTAGAGAAGCATTTACATAGTGGCGGGCATGGCACAGTGCTGGGGAGTGTTTCATCAGGGAGTGTACACAGGGTCACTATGAGTCGGACCCGACTCAATGGCACCCCAGAATCCATTCTCAGATAACTGTCCAAATTCTAAGGAAGGCATTGTTCAGTGTGTCGTGTCCTGAACTGAAGAATCAACTTCAGGAAGGGGACTCTGTCATAAACTGATTGGGCAGACTCCCCTAGTCCAGCTCATACTGCTGTGAATTTCCTTCCTGCAGAGGGCTCTGCCACCTTGAATGATAAAGCCATGCCTTATTCTACCATGCGCAGCCCAGGGACTGACAGTCTGAAGTGAACACCCACTGTGCACTAGGCTGTTTGGTGAGGAGGATGCAAAGACGAGATGGGTGCTAAGAAGGAGAGCGTAGAACCCTATGAGTGTCTATGGCAGGGACGTGCACTATGGATGTGGAAAAAGGGGACATGAGGAAGGTAGACTAGGAAAGCTTCTCAAAGAGCTCCTTTCTGAGCTGACGTCTTGGGCCAGATGAAGGATGCATAGGAGTTTGCCAGTTACCTAATAGGCACTCCCTATTGGAAACATTGGGGCTGGAGTTTACCTCAGTTGGTAGAGCACTGCTCAGCACTCTCTGAGGACCTGTGTTTGATCCCCAGCACCACACAAATGGGAGAAGGACCTGGCAGTCCACTCCCAAGGCAATCCCGAAACAGTCAGCCATTGAAAACCCTATGAGGGTTGCCATGATTTGGACCCAACTCAATGGCACCTAACAACACAACAACATTGAAAACATTAAATGACGAAGTCCCATAGCCCATCATTGCTGTTTCAGTTAGGGTTTTTCATAACCCTGCTCCTGCTAGACTGTGAGTGTCTTAAGGACAGGGTCCACAGTTTTCATGCCAGGTAGCCCTTGCAATGGATTATTTAAACAGAGTACACCAGGCTACTTTATGGCCTCTCGTGAGTCCAACCCAACTCGATGGCACCAACAACAACACTGAATTAAGAAATGACAGTAGAAACCGGTGCTGCTTCTATTGTCAGTGACATCACCTTTGACTTGGAAGCAACTTGAATGTTAATAGCATTTAAGACTTAATGTCCAAGTATGTCTCACTGATACTAAATTCAAAAAGGTTTTGATAATACGGATTCCTCCTTACCCATTTTGAGAGGTTAATACATGGAGAATCAGGGTGTATTAGTCAGCTTGGGTGGGGGATAGTCCACAATAATAGCTGTTGATCTGTGCATCACAGATATATTATAGACAACATCTGCTCTTGATAAGGAAGAACGGAAGATGAAAACTTACTGAACACCTACTATCATCCAGACACAGATCTGTGCTACTGCATTTTGTCTTTATAAAAAACCATGTGAAATAGCTGGGCACAGTGGTGCACGCCTATGATCCCAGCGGCTCAGGAGGCAGAGGCAGGAGGATCACAAGTTCGAGACCAGAGGCAGTCTGCGTACCTTAGCGAGACCCTGTCTCAAAAAGTAAAATAAATGGGCTGAGGGTGCAGCTCAGTGGTCCAGCACTTGCAGAGCATGCAAGCACAAGGCCCTGGGTTCAACTCCAAGTACAACAACAACAACAACAACAACAAAAAACCGTGAAATGATCACTGTCATCTTTGGCCAATCAGTAAATGGATATGTTTCTGGCCCTAGGTCACAGCAAGTCTACAGCAGTCATCATTACATTTTGGCCGGCTATTTGCAAACTGTAAGAAAACAAAAACAGATGTTGATCTGTTGCTCTGTGCCAAGCTCTATGCCCAGCATGTCATTTCTGTGTACCATATCAGTTAATCCCTCACAGCATACCAGTTAATACCCTCTCTAGCACTAGGAGGTTCCACGCCTGGCTCAGTGCCACACCACAGCTGTGCGAAGGACACAGGACTCTTCATCCTGGCCCACTGGAGTGAGAAGCCTGGGCTCCAGGCCAGGTTGCACAGCATGCCTGTCCAACCACTGGAGCAGGTCTAGAGGTTCATGAAGCATGACTCACACAGGAGATCAACCGTTTACAGGGAAACCTTGCTTCAGGCTACCACCTCCATCAGGAGCCCCATGAGAAGCGCTCATTACAAAACAAAACTGTCACCCTGTAGCTCAGGTGACAAGGAAGAAGTGAGTTCCACTTCCCCAGCAGAACACCTTGGGCTATAGCGATTCTAAAGAGAGAATTCAAACATTAAGGTGAGGTCTGTGTGAAGAGGATGGCTGTCACTTAACATTTAAATGCATTACCATCACTTAGGCTCCTAAACAGGTTATGGTAAGGCAGAGCCTGCCTAGGAAGGTCCCAGCCAGAAGGGAAGCTCAAAATACAAGATGGAACAGAGGGGACAAAGACTGGGCTCTGGACAGTGCAGAGTCCTGACAGTGCGAAGTCCTGTCAGTCTGGACAGTGCAAAGTCCCCTCCCTTGTCCTCTACCCTAACCCAGGCTGCAGGACACCATCCACATCTCTCCACCTCGCTGCACCTGCTCTGCACTCTGGCACTTGATGGCGAGCTCACCTCGGACACCTGGCGTTTGGATCAGGGACAGCAGCCACTGCGGCTTGGACATCTCTATCACTGCAGCATCCAGCTGCTGTGGCTGCTGTATGACAAAGCCAGGGCTGCCGAACAAACAACTTCAACAATAGACATCTCTCTGTTCACAGTTCCAGAGGCCGGAAGGCCAAGGTCAAGGTGCCAGCAGGGTTGGTTTCCAGTGAGGCTTCTCTTCGTGGCTTGGGGACGGCCACCTTCCCCCTGTGTCTCCCATGGCCGTTCCTCTGTAGGGATGAAGACAGAGAGCTGTGGGGTCTCCTCTTTCCCTTTGAGGATGCCAGTGTTACTAGATTGAGGCTCCACCCTCATGACCTCATTTAACCTTGGCTACCTTCTGGGAACCTGCAGCCATAGCCCTGTGGCATCCAATCCCCGAAGCTAAGCAGGGTTGGGCCTGGTTAGTACTTGGATGGGAGACCGTCTGAGAACACCAGGTGCTGTAGGCTTGGGAGAAGGACCTGGCAGCCCACTCCCAAAATTCAATCCACCACTGAAAACCCTATGAACAGCAGAGAAGCACTGACAATGGTGTTTCACCTGTTGTACCTAGGGTCGCTATGAGTCGGATACCAACTCGACGGCACCTAACAACAACAACCTTCTGGGATGGCTAGAGTATGACTCCCAAAACCTCATGTGCTGGAAAGTGAATTCTTCAATGCAGGAGTGTTAAGTTGCAGGACCTAGCAAGAGGTATCTGAGTCATGGGACAGGACCCTCGTACACGGATTAATGCCTTTCTCAAAGGAACAGGTTACTTACGAGATCAGGACGCCCCCTCTTCTCTCTCCTGCACATGCCTCCCTCCTCTTCTGCCTTGTGTCATGCTAGAGAACAGTACAAGGTCCTCACCAAAGGCCAGCAGCTCAATCCTAGATTCCCCAGCCTCCAGGACCATGAGCTGAATGAACCCTCTTTTCTTCATAAATTACCCAAGCTCAGGTATTCTATTATTGCAACAGAAAATGGACTAAAACACCTAATGGCCATATCAGTTGCTGGGGGATAAATTTACTCTATAATAGCTGCTATCATCATCATCATCATCATCACCATCCATGGCAGTAGTAGTAGTAGTGCTGGGGATTGAACCCAAGGCCTTGTGCATGCTAAGCACACACACTACCATTGACCTATACCCCCGACGTCTGTCTTCATTTTCATATCTCTGTATTTCATGGGCAATTGTCATCCCGCCACACAGCAGAAGTTCCAATGAGTATTTCTAAATTGATTCTCGTTCCATTGTGCTAACTTGCTACCAGTCAGCGCGACCAGCTGTGTGCCACACAGGAGCAGAAAAAAGGCACGCCGTAAATGCAAGTTTCCTGAGACTGGAAGGAGGTAATCACAAGCTTATTCAAGCTGAAGATATTTATGGACAATGCAAAAAAATGAAAATGAGGTCTGTTGAAAAATGGTGGAAAATGTGAACAAATGAATCAATCAATCCATCAAGCGACGCTCTGAGACTCAGAGGTGGGAACTGCTGCTACTTCTGCTGGCCATCCCTAGTCCACACAAGCTAAATCTTTTTGTAGCTTTACAACCGGATCGCGAGCCATGCCCTTTGGAGATTACAAATCATGAAAATGCCTCTTCTGTTAGAATCACAAAGGCTTTTCATGTAGAGGAGGGTGTTTGCACAGTACACAGAACAACAAGACATTAATTGTAATTAGACATTGATTGTAATACCGATATTATGTACATACATTATAACATAAATATCACTTTTTGCATACAACTTCTAATTCATTCATTTACTGTGGACAGAAAGATAAATTTGTGCTCCGGGAATTAACTACAGTCATTGACTCTTTTGTTAGCACAAAAATTAATACCTTGTGAGAGAGAATTGTGTGGTCTGGCAAAAGGCCATTCCAACGCGAGTTCTTTGGAATATGATTATATGGATTCAAACCCCACAGTGCCGTTCATGACCTGGCTATCCTTGGGGAAGATGTTTAGCATCTTTGTGCCTCTGCTTTTCCTTTGAAAAACAGGGACCATCATGCCACTCAATACATGTAATTTGTTGTTGTTAGGTGCCATTGAGTCGGTGTCCAATTCATAGCAACCTTACATACAACAGACAAAACACTATTGTCAGTGCTTCTCTGCTATTCATAGGGTTTTCAATGGCGGATTGTTTTTTGGGAGTGGGTTACCAGGTCCTTCTCCCAGGCCTACAGCACCTGGTGTTCCCAGGTGGTCTCCCATCCAAGTACTAACCAGGCCCGACCCTGCTTAGCTTCTGAGATCTGACAGGATCGGACGCCACAGTGCTATGGCTGCAGGCAGCACATGTAATAACATCCATGCAAAGGTAATGGTTTTGCCTATGAGACCTGCAATGTCCTATATCACCTACAAAACTGTCATTCTTTTCCCCCTTAAAGATGTGACTAAGGGATCCCATATACAACACAGTTATAAAAGAAAATGAAAGTCATCAGAAGTTATTTTCATGCAAACATCACCGTAGGGGACAGTAGTTGGCTCTAGCCCCACCTAGAAGGTGCGAAAGATATTAAGGTCGCTGACAGTTGAGAAAGAAAACCCCACTGGAGGAATTATAGGAAACCAGCATGCAGAGAAGTTAGGCAAGCCACCCATGCTCACTGAGGTATTCACTGGTAGAGTCAGGATTTGAACTTAGGTCTCCAAAGCTTCAGGGCTTACCTAATAGGCTACAATATTTGCCCCTCAAGTAAACATCAGCCTACTCTCTGGGTCTTTGTTTTTTTTCCAAGATAAATTTTAAAGGTGATCCAAGGAAACTTGGACAGAACAGAATAATCAGCTGCCATATTACAAAGAATACTTGCACTGTACAGATTAAATAGCTCAAACCCAAGCTATTCTGCCAACCCTAAATTACTGGTTCCTATAATGGCAAACAGCGTATCTGGGATGAAAGTTTTCCTGGGTGGCCCTTCAATTTTGAATGGCATCCAAACAGCTCTGGGTACACCTGCTCTATCTACAAAATGGCCAAGATCAGGAGCCAGAGGAAATAAATTAGTCCCTTATCCAGATGTCTTGATGCTCATTAATGTAGCAACATCTTACTGATGATGTGTTATGTTCATGCACCGTGTAGATGGAGAATCTGGTAGAGAACTGACTATTTTTTAATCTTCCAGATGTGTTGTATAATAGAAATGGAAACATTGTTTCAATCTTCACAGAAACGGAGTGAAATAAAATGACAAGGATTATAAAACAAATGTCTGTGACTAATTTGCATTGAATTAGCAGGATTTATTATTAATAATATCATGAGAGCTTACATTCATAGAAGATTGATGACATGTCCGGTGATATGCTGAATACTTTATGTATATTATTGTCACATTTGATTTCTGCGTCAGTTCCCATTTGAGATATGAGTAACTGGTGGCTAGGAGAAACTGGTCACACAGTGTGGAGACAGTGAGGTTGGTTGCAAACCCTTGACCACCTGACTCTAGAACTCCAACCAATTATCACATTGTTGTTAGGTGCCGTCAAGTCATGTCCAACTCATAATGACCCTCATAGGGTTTTCAATGACAGATTGTTTCGGGATTGCCTCAGGAGTGAACTGCCACGTCCTTCTCCCAATTATCACATTAGTACTTTTGTAAGTCCTTGATCATCAAAGTATGGGGTAGGGATCAGAAACATGTGCTTTCTGGCAGTTTCTTAGAAATGGAGAACCTTAGCCTCCCTTCTCAGACCTACCAAAGGAGAATCTGTGTGTTATCAGGTGTATTAGTCAGCTTTACATTGCTCTAACAAAATACCTGATTCAGGCTACGAATGAAGTAAAAAAGAGGTTTATTCTGGCTCACAGTCTGGAGGTTAAAAGATGTGGCACCAGTATCAGCTCAGTTATGGTGAGGGTGGTGAGCAGCAATAGGGAAAGCACATCAGAACCAGTGGATACATTTGAACTGGGAAATAGAGAATGCATGGGACCAGGGGTCTACAATCCCCACTGAGGCCACATTCCCAAGGACCTAAGGATTTACTATAAGGCCTCACCTTCCAAAGGCTCCACCACCTCCCAGTGTGCCACTTTGGGGACTAAGCTTTTAACATATGGACCTCTGGGGATCACTCATCCAAACAATAGCACAAAGTAACCTACAATCTAACTATTGTAGGAGTGGTCCGGGTACTGTTTCCTATTACCCAAGTGCTGGGAAGAAGGCAGGTTCCTAGGCATCCATCAGACCTGGTTAGTACTTGGATGGGAGACCACCTGGGAATACCAGGAGCTGTAACCTTGGGAGAAGGACAACCCATTCCCAAAAAACAATCAGCAATTGAAAACCCCATGAATAGCAGGAAAACATTAACAATACTGTTTCATCTATTGTACATAGGGTCACTGTGAGTCAGACACTGACTTGACAGCATCTAACACCACCACACTACACAGTATCCTTCATACTTGACAAATATTTATGGAAGGAAGGAAGGAAGGAAGGAAGGAAGGAAGGAAGGAAGGAGCAAAGCCAGGATTAGCAGGCAATACATAATAAAAAGAATTATCATTGCTTACACATCATTGCAATATCCTTACAGAAAATACCATTTCTCTCCTTGGACAAGAATGCCCAGGTTTACTTACTATTCAAACCATCCATCATGTAAGCAAAAGTTATTTGGAACTTGTTACACACACACACACACACACACACACACACACACACATCAGAAACCAATAGAGCTTGTGGCTTGTGACCTCTACAGGAAATGACATTTGGCGGGATATGTGTGGGGCACGCATAAGACACAGCAGTTCCTGGGCAACGTGGGCACCTCTAGAGACACACTGCACTTCCTCTCTCTGGAGGCCCACTACACTAGGGCTGTGCATGGAACACCCTCATGGGAAGAGTGAGGTCAGGCCTCTTCCCCCTGCAGACACAGAGGGCCTTTGGAAACCACGCTGCCCCTGGGCAGGGAGGACAGGCAGAATAGAGTTGTTGTTGTTGTTGTTAGGTGCCGTCGAGTCAGTATCCAACTCACAGCAACTCTACCTACAACAGGAGAAACAGTTATCAGTGCTTCTCTGCTGCTCATAGGGTTTTCAATGGCATATTGATTATTGGGAGTAGGTTGCCAGGTCCTTCTCCCAAGCCTACAGCACCTGGTATTCCTAGGCGGTCTCCCATCCAAGTGCTAACCAGGCCCAACCCTGCTTAGTTTCTGAGATCTGAGGGGCTTAGATGCCACAGGGCTACAGCTGTAGCTTCAGAACAGAGAGTGGGGGGGGGGGGCAAAAGGAACATGAGCCTACAGAGAGAAGTGCCTAAAGAAAAGCAGAAATGGCAAGAGGCAGGCGGCTATCACTCTCTTTCCCTTTACATTTTCTCTGGTCAAAGTCAGGCCAGAGGAGAACCCCACCTCCTCCAGAGCTGCACAAATACGTCTGGTTCTCAACAAAATGAGTGTTTTAGGACAGTCCTGGAATTCTGGGACTGAATCGCATCTGCCCTGCCCCACTAGTCTCCTGGACTTCTAAACTGCTCTTCCCAAGGCTTCCATTTGTTGTTGTTGTTAGGTGCCATCGAGTCGTGTCTGACTCATAGTGACCCTCATAGGGTTTCCAGTGGCAGATTGTTTAGGGTTTGCCTTGGGAGTGGGTTGCCATGTCCTTCTCCCATATTTGTGGTGCTGGGAATCAAACTCAGGACCTCAGAGACTGTAGAACAGTGCTCTACCAACTGAGCTAAATCCCAGCCCGGGCTTCCATTTAGAGGAGCCCAACCACCTCCTCCCAAATGCTCCAGACTGTTAGAAATTGCCACTTGAGATGGTCAATATCTTTTTCAGTACTGAGTGGCTGACCCCAAGGCCTCCCATATGCTAGGCAAGTGTTCTACCACTGAGTGACACTCCCAGCCCCTTTTTAACGTTTTATTTTGAGACAGGGTCTTGCTAAGTTGTGCAGGATGCCTCTGGCCTCCAACTCACAATCCTTCTGCTTTAGCCTCCTTAGTCACTGGGATTAATCATAGGTTTGAGCCACGGTACACTCGATGTAATGGATAATTTTATGTGTTGACATGGCTAGGCTATGATACCCAGTTTTTGGCCAAACACAGGTCTGTGTGTTATCATGAAAGCATTTTTCTAGATAAGATTAACATTTAACTCTGGCCGGGCATGATGGTGCACACCTGTAATCCCAGCAATTCGGGAGGCAGAGGCAGGAGGATCGCAAGTTCGAGACCAGATGCAGTCTGTGTAATTTAGTGAAAGCCTGTTTCAAAAAGTAAAAAAAGAAAAAAAAAATGTTTTGAGGGTACAGTTCAGTGGTACAGCACTTGCAAAGCATGAAAGTGCAAGGCCCTGGGTTCAACCCCCAGTACCACAAAAAAAATAAAAATAAAAAAAATAAACCTGTAGACTTCAAATAAAGCAGATTAAATGCAATAGAGTGGGTGGGTCTCACCCAATCAGTTGAAGGTCTTAAGAGGAAAGTCCAACATACACCTAAGGAAGAACGTACGCCTTGCAGACAGCCTTCAGATGTGAGCTGCAACACAGCAGTCCCTGTATCTGTAGCCACCTTTCCTTCCGTCCTCCCTCCTCCTCTCCACCTCTTTTTCTTCCTCTCCACCTCTCTCTCTCTCTCTCTCTCTCTCTCTCTCACACACACACACACACACACACACACACACACACACACACACAGGTTCTATTTCTCTAGAGACCCCTGACTAATACATACCACTCCTCCCTCTGCTATTCACAAATGCACAGTTTTGGGCCCGGCCCTCTGAACTGACTGGGACAGGGCTCAACCATTTCCTGCTCCGGCATCACTAGACACGAACAGAGTGATGACCCCTCCCAGAGGACACACAACTCAACAAGGGCCCACAAGCGTGCAGACTGGCCACAAACTAACATGCCCCCCTCCCCCCGAGAAGCAAGGGGTGCAAGCATTAGTGCAGCCATGGTAGAAATGAGGGGAGTGCTGCTAAGGTAGGGAAGGTGTCATGCCCAAACTCAGGTGTCTCATCGATGGCGGAGTTCATACTCAGACCCACACTTGTTTGCCCTTAGTTCTGGGCTCTTCCCTGGACATTCTTCTGGTCTGCCTAGAGGTAGGATCTTGGCATTACAGTTTTATGCTGGGCCCCTGAGACACAGTGTCAGGCAGTAGGCCAGGGCAGGCTGCAAAACATGGCAGAAAGAATTGGGATTTCAACTGAATCAGACTAATTTAAACATCCCAACTTTGTTGCAAACCCCCCTACAAGATCCTGGGCAGTTATTTCACCCCTCTGCACCCCAGTTTACCCACCCTGAAAAGGAGGGCCATGGACTAGACCACAGAATTGATATCTAGAAAGAATATCTCTTTTGGGGGCTAGGAAGTTCCGTAATTGGAGGAAAAAAATGGACAAGGACCAGGAATTAAACTAACCCCAGGAAGCCACAAAGGTTACTGTGTGGTGTGTGTATCTGTGGGTGCGTGTGCATGCGTGTGTGCGTGAGTGCGCGTGTGTTGTTTTTCCTCCCTTCTTCGCACTGCCAGGGTGTGTTTTGAGTTTTTCCACCCTTGACACCCGTGTCTGACACATCTCTCCAGCTCATAATGAGCTTTCACTCAAGCCGCTGATCGATAGCAGGAACCAGCAGGTCCATCTGGCCCGCTTGTTTTCTCTATCTCCAATCTGCCAAGATAGATTGGGCCATTTCCAAGGTCACTCAATATTCGGGACGAGAAGGGAAAGATATCTGGTGGGCCGTTCAGAGAACAAGGCTGAAGACAGACAAGGAGAAAGCTCACGGGTGTGTTGCATGATGGACTCGATTTCCATCAAGGTCAGAGAGGGCATGTTTCCTCACTAAGCCTTCCCCCGCCTCAGTCGATGGCCTGTCCATCAGTCACCCAGCTGGGCCCTCCCTAACAGAACACTGACGTACAAACATGGGGGCGCCTCTGCCATTCGAAGGGTGCTATGCCATCTTGTGATCTTCGGGGTCTCTTGCTCTGCCATCTGCTTTATCAGTCTGTTACTACATTCATCACTTGTCTCAAGAGCAGGACAAGGCACAGAGCCCCTTTTCCTGGCAAGGGAATATTGATATTTTTATTGTAATAGTTGAAGTCTAATCTCTTGACAGCTCCATGCAGTGCTTTTTTGAAACAAAGAATCTGTTCAGCCTTCGCTTCTGAAGAATGCAGAGAAGGTTTCTGGTTCAGAAAAGCAATACAGTAAGCACTGGATTATTTGGGAGGAAACTCGAACAGTAAAACCTGGAAGACTTCCAAATGCACATGGTTTTCTATTTCATACCTGTGAGCACTGATTTAAATATGGTAAAGAGGAAATCCAGGATGCAACAGACAGAACATGGGAGACGGCCTGCCTTGAGTTTAACTGTAGCCCTCCAAAATTTACATGCTGAAATCCTAAACACCAGTATCTCAGAATGTG